>PVKB01006213.1:0-69951 GCA_004027205.1 Ctenodactylus gundi | reverse complement strand
AAAAATAAAAAAATAAAAACCCTTAATTCAGTACTTGTGAATGTGACCCTATCTGGAAATATGTAATCAAGTGAAGATGAGGTCACACTTAATTCGGGTAGGCCTAATGGGAGAGAAGACACACGGGAAGAAGACGGCTGTGTGACAACAGGGCAGAGACTGAAACAGTGCGTACACAGGCCAAGAAGCACAAGGACTTGCACTAAACGACAGAAGCCTGGAAGAAGCAAGCAAGGGTCCCGCCAGAGTCTCAGATGGGACATGGGGTTGATGGGGGGAGGGGGACTTTTAGGCCCAGCTATTACTTTCCAGGATGAATGAGATATTCAGATGCCAATGTATTCAAATATTTGTTCTTTAAATTTAGACGGTTATGGAACGGCTTAAATATCTCAACCTAAAAAGAGCAGCTGTTTTAACCAAACTTCAGAGTGCAGAGGAAGAAATTAATGACATTACAGAAAACGTAAGTTATATTTAGCTGTTTGTCAGTCAAACTATTTGATATACATTGTTACCTTATTATCTTTTCTAGATCTAAATTGGGCTTACAGAACACCTTTGCTAAACATGGATTTGACATCTGGGAAATGGCTATAATATTATTACAATTTATTTGGACCTTAATATAACAAAAGTTTCAAAACAAAAACAGAAAAATGTAAAGATTAACCATAGGGAGAATGAAAAAGGAAGACACCTCAATTTACTTCAAAAATTTCAAGACGGCCTAGAAAGCAGACCTGAGTACCTCAGCTCTATAATTGCTCATTCATTCCTTCAATTAACCAAGCAAATGCAGGGAATTATCAATATATACACTCCCAGCTCTAGAGCACCCAATTATGTAAACACAGATTAATGCACTAAGAAATGAAAAGGGTGAAATTACAACAGACTCTGCAGAAATTCAGAACATTATGAGAAATTATTTTGCACACCTATATTCTAACAAGTTAGAGAATTGGGAAGAAATGGATGACTTCCTCAATACACACAAAATACCAAAATTAAATGGGGAGGACATGAAAATCTTGAACAACCCCATTACACACACAGAAATCGAAGCAGTAATAAAAGCTCTACCTACAAATAAAAGCCAGGACCAGCTGGATTCAGAGCAGAAGTTTTTCAGTACTCAAGTCCGATGTACACATTATGTATTTCATGTGTATATATGGAGAAATAAAATAGTTCAGTCATCTCTTCGAAAGATTAAACCAAAAATATCATTTGATCCAGGAACTCTATTTTCAGGTATGTCCCCAAAGAATGAAAGCAGGAACCTAGTAAGATACCTGAATCTCAGTGTTCAGAGCTCTTCCATTCCCAGTAGCCCCAGGCAGGGCTGTGAGTGGCTGCCTGGATAGACCAAATATGATATGCTGACATGCAGGGGTACTGTTTAGCCTAGAAAGCCAATGAAATTCTGATCGATAGTACAGTATGGATGAATCTCAACACTGTTATGCTAAGTGAAACAAGACAGGCCCCAGACAAATATGATTTCACTTTATGGGGGGTACCCAGGAAATGCAGAAAGTGACAGAGAGTAGGATGGAGGTGCCTGTTTGGGGTGGGGAGACAAGCAGTTACCTGGGTTCGGGATGATGGAGGAGTTCTGGAAATGGTGGTGGTAGTGGCTGTGCAACAGAGTGAATACACTTAGTGGCAATAAATTGTGCATTCAATGATGCTTAAAATAGTTAAGTGTTATGTTGTGTATATTTTACCACATTAAAAAAATAGGAACTCACCCTCAGAGATTCTACTATGTAGCCATGGAGAAGACTTTCTGGTTTAGAGGTGTAACAGAGGAACCGGGCACTCTGGGGACGCCTGCACCCGGCGGGCAGTGTGAGAGCTATGGCACCTGAGCAGCTAGTGGAGGATATATGGTTGGCTGGGGACACGGGTGGTGTGGAGTGTGTGGGAGAGAAGTGCAGGCCCCAGCACAGGGGAAGGTGACAACGTTGGGTTTTTAATCAGACTGACCTAGATTTTAATTCCAGTTCTGTGGCCTATCAGAATTGTGACTTTGTGTAACTTTGTCCTTAATTCACTGCTTAACACATGAAGGACAGTAACTTCTGTGGCAATGTACTCTTTCAAGGGTGACACAAAAACAGACTTGTAAAGTACTTAAGACCAGTGCAGACCTTCGAAGCATGAAGCAGTTGGGCTGCAGAGCAGAGCCACCTTCATGGGCTCTATTCAGCACTGACCTTACGCTTAACCTCATACTTTGCTCTTGCAACCTTGATACTGGTAATAATTTTAGAACAAAAAGAATAATTTTTCACTTTATCCTGAGGTTGGCAGGATAAATTAGAGCAGGGTGCTGAGAACTTCCTTAGTGCCCATGGCACTAAGGAATTAATTAAGTGTTGGAAAGTGGGGGCCAGATGTACTCCCAGGAAGGCTGGGTTCTGAAGGCCCAGACTCCTACCCACCTTACTGCAGCTGATCCCTCTCACAGGATGCTCTGGGCTGGGAGGGCAGAGGGAAGGGTGAGGTGGCGCCCCTTTTCCACAGTTACCCCCTTAGGAAGATAACCAGCCTACTCTCTCTTTTTGGTCTGCACTCCAGGTCCCATGTCTTTCATGGGTTTTTCTGTGTGAATCAATTGGCTTCTGTTGCCCCTACACCATCCCACACTCACCCTCGCCACCCCTACACCACCCCAGACCTGCCCTCACCACCCCTACACTACCCGCATCCACTCACCACCCCCCCACCACCACCACACACACATCCATCCTTGTTACTCCTACAGCCATCCCACGTCGTCCTCTGATCTGAGTCAGTTACCACCCTTTGGTCGGCTGTGGAGCTTACAAAATCACAACATGCAGGAAACTCCTATCCACACTGGCCAGCTGTCAGCTCTGGCCAGCACCTTTGGCCTCTTCTCCCATTCCCTGTGTGCTTATATGTTTAGCCCTTTTCATTCTTCTAGTCGTTTTACAGAAGTTTCAGGGGAGCAATGAACTTGTGGTCATCTGCCTTATTTGACCAGAGGTGCCCTGCGTGCCCTGAAGAACATGATACCAAGTTCATCCCAAGGCTCTTCTCTCCCTGGAGCCCCCCAGCAGGTGTGACCTGGAAGGTGGGCTCTCAAGAGGAAATGAGCTTTGGTTTTAAACATTTTTCCCCATGTGTGGACAGGAATTGGGGATGATAAACAGAGAGTGACTGTCGCTTCACTTACCCAGGCCACGTCAGTCTTAGCATGTCGTGGGCTCCGTGGAGAGGCTGGTGGCACCTGTGCCACATATGTGGCCTGCAGCTTCGTGCAGGTCCCCTGAGCTCAATGACTTCCTTATCACTGAGCTGTCCTGTCCAGCCTTGATAGGCAGCACCCCTTCAATGTGCGGTCCTATGTCTTGTGGACTCTGCTGCAGTCCAGGGATGACCACAATTCCCCTCCTCATCTGTGTTCATGGTCAGCTCTGGTGCCAGCAGATCTACCGGCCACCCGCTCCTGAAGGTTGCAGTGAGCCAACCTGGACTCTTGGCCCCGGGCTACTGCCCATCACACTGTCTGTCCATTTTTCTCACCACCCCCTTCTGAGGAGATATACATCAGGCAAGCCTCTCAGACATATTTACGGTCTGTAGAGACGTATTTTTTTTAAACTTCCTTGAGGTCACTGGCAGAGAGATTGCTGTGGGAGACTACAAATAAAAAAAAATAAAAATTTTAAAAATGAGAGAAATATTTATAAGCTAAGTGTGTACAAAAGACAATTTGTATGTAGCATTGTGGGCATGCAAACATTTACAGCTCCTTCCTGCCAGATTCCTCTTGAAGGATAGGAAATGACCCTGTGAAAGATAGGCAAGTCCTCTTGCTCTCCTGCAATTCTGGCAGAAGACTGCTGTGAATTTCAAAGCCAAGAGGAAGACTCTCCAGACTGCTCCAGGAGGACAAAAGGTTGACTTCCATGCAATTAACACAATTGACTTAGGAGGTCTGTCAGGAGGGGCTGGGAGGTGGGAGGTGGGAAAGGCCTCACAGGGGAACCGCTCCCCTTGAGCGTGGGCCCAAGCTTTTTCCTGGGTATTGAAGGTAGGAGGAAAAAATAAAGTTATGCTGTCCCATTTGTGAGACAGTTCCCCGAGTCCCCCTGAGTGGATACCAATCCAGCCTCCCAGTTAACTAACCGACCAGCTTATGTCATGCTGGCCGTGACAGAATGACGCACACATGTCGTTAGGCTCAGAGGTCTCTTCCGTCTTTGTGGAGGGGAATGCTGACCTCCCTCCTTTCACACAACACTGAAAAGTCTTACTATTCAAATGCATTGGTGCGTTGACTAAAAACCTGGCACACTTTCAACCCTTCAGTAAGGTTTTTTGAGAATCTGATTTTTAAAGTAGCTGATAGAAAATCCTCTGTCTTCTTCAAGCCCATTCTGCTGCATAACAGTAAATGTTCAGGAAAATGTGGTTTTCTTATACAAATGAAATCCAGAACAAGTGCAAATATCGGTGAGTAGGGAAGAGCCAAACTTTACATCTTAAAATAATTCTCAGATGGTAAAGCTGCATATAATAAGAAATAAAGTATTTATGCTGTAATTTCCACAGAATTTAGGACCATATCTTTAAACACAGTGTTTGTGTGTCGTAGGAAGAACTCTTCCGGATTCTTGCATCTTATAAACTTATTTCATCAAGATACAAATGGCAGAGGAGTAGATGGGGGCGTGTATGTCCTGTGGCTTTAAAAGAAGGTAACATTTATTCAGGATCAGCAGATTTTTCTGTGAGGTAAGTGAGGTTTTCATGACTTAATTAAAAAATTTGTTCATATGTGTTTTCAGTTGCTTATTTTAAGTTTTATATTTTATATTTTTATATTTTAAGTTTTCTAGGTAAAATGTACTGTCTTTCATCAGAAGAAGCATTGAGAGCCTTTTTATTGAACCCACGTCCTTATCTTCTTCTGCCTATGCCAGTACCACCATGTAAAGTGTTCATATTTGGACCTCAATATTCAGGGAAAACAACACTTAGCAAGTTAATTGCAGAATATTATAAGGGAAAGGTAACTTATCAGATATCATCTCTCTACTTCCTATCTTTGATTTTAATTTGTAAGATTCTATTTGTGCTTGTTTTTCTTAATTTTACACTACTAACTGGGCAGTTGTCCCGCTGGAATAGGGGTGCAGAAGGTGTCTTCTGCACTGGTACTGTCGTTTCCAAATCATTGTTTCACCTTCCCCCCAGAAGCCCCGGACTTGAATGTCAGCCCACCCAGACAATGGCCCTGGTAGTTCCTCCGCTCCATCTATGCTGTCTCCTGGGTTACAGTCCTGGCTTGGGTCACTCCCTAGTCTCTCCCCGTCCTAATTTTTCCCCCATTTTATTGATATGAATATATATGATGCATAATGTTTACACTGATTTTGAGTATTTTGTGCACATATATACCATGTCAGAATTTTCTTCCTTGCATAGTATTCCATCCATATCCACCCCTTCCCCACTAGTTCCCACTATCCCCCCATTTAGTTCTATGAAATGACTGGAATCTGGGCTTTTCATATTAGAGAAACTATCTGACATTTAATCTTTTTTTAATTTATTATTTTTATTTTATAAATACATGAATTCCAAGTTCTATAACGCATTAGAGACATGGAGGTTGGGGAATCAATGAGCGTCTTTGTCCACCCCTTTTTGAGATGTTTACCCTTTTCCTAGCTGACTCTCTTTCTACCCTGTCGCTCCTTTTTATGTCATTATTTGTGCATTTCATAAGAGGGACACCCATCTATCCCTTGTACTTTGTGCTTGACCCATTTTACTGAGCATTATTGACTCAAGGTGGCCCTGTGGTTGTTCAGAAGCTTCATATCTGTCTTTCTTTATGGCTGCATAACATTCCATTGTGTGTAAGTAGCACATCTTACCCATTCCTCTACTGATGGGCAGGTAGGTTGTTTCCAGCATTTGGCTGTGGCGAGTTGTGTGCTGCAGACATGGATGTGCATGTGCCCTTTTGGTATGTTGACTTTATCCCTTTTGGGAGAATGCCTATTACAGCAGTAGCTGGACTGAGTGGGACTTCCGTTCTCTCAGCTTTCCAAGGCATCTCCAGACTGGTTTCCATCATGGTTGTACCAGATTGCATTCCCACCAGCAGTGGGGTAGAGTTCCTTTTTTCTGCTCCCTCGCCAACATTTTTTTTTTTTTGGGTTCTTGGTGTGGGCCATTCTGGCTGGGGTGAGGTGAAACCTCAGTGTTGCTTGCATTCCTCCGACGGCCACCGACAGCCAGTGACGAAGGATGCTTTTTCATGTGCTTGTTGGCCATTCATTTTCTTCTTCTGAGAAGCTTCTTTTTATTTCAGCTGCCATTTCTAACCGGGATTGCTTATTTTAGGGGTTTTTATGTTTTTGAGTTCTTTGTGCATCCTAGATATCAACCCTTTGTCTGAAGTGCTACTCGTGAATATCTTTTCCCAGTCTGTGGGTGGTCTCTTCACCTTGTTGATTGTTTCTTTTGTGGTGCAAAAGCTTTTTAGGTTCATGTAGTCCTGTTTGTTGATTCTTGCTGAGATTTCTTGTGTAGTTGGTGACCTGTTCAGAAGATCCTTTCCTGTCCCTATGTCTTCTAGGGTTTTGTCTATTTTGTCTTTAAGTAAGTTCACTGTTTCTGTTTTGATGTCCAGCTCTTTGATCCATTTTGATCTATTTTAGTGTGTGGTGATACGTATGGGTCTAATTTCATTCTCCTACATGTGGCGATCCAGTTTTCCCAGCACAATTTATTGAAGAATGCTGTCTTTTCTCCAGTGGATTGTTTTGATCCCTTTGTCAAAGATCAGGTGATAAGGGTGTTTGTTTAGGCTTGTTTCAATATCCTCAATTCTGTTGCACTGGTCCTCTTGTCTGCTCTTATACCAGTACCGTGTATGTAGATTTATCTTTTTGGGTTTTTGTTTGTTTGTTTGTTTTTGGAGATAGGGTTTTGCTCTGTAACCCAGGCTGGTCCTGAACTCACTATGGAGCCCACATTGGTCTTGGACTCACAGAAATCTTCCTGCCTCAGCCTCCTGAGTGAGCGTGTGCCACCACCACACCCAGCTTATGTGGTGCTGGGGAATTGAACTTGGGTACTTAGAGCTTGACTTAGTGCTTGCTAGGCAAGTGCTTTAACTGCCAAGACATTCCTTCAGCCTCAGTACCATGTAGATTTAATCACTGTTGCTTTGTAGTATTTTTTGAAATCTCAGATTGTGATACTTCCAGCTTTGTCCTTGTTATTTAGAATTGTTTTAGATATTCTAGGTTTTTTTCTGCTCCATATAAATTTTAAGGTTATTTTTTGTAGTTCTGTGAAGAATGTAGTTGGTATTTTGATTGGCATTGCATTGAATCTGTGTTGCAGGTTTGGGATTGTGGCCATTTTGACAATATTGCTTCTTCCTATTCAGGAACATGGGGAGTCTTTCCATTTTCTAAAGTCCTCTTCGATCTCTTTCCTCAGGGCTTTGTCATGTTCTTTGTGTAGGGATTTCACCTCCTTGGTGAGGTTTATTCCTAAATATTTTATTTTTTGTTTTATTGTGAAGTGCTTTTTTTCTTGATTTCTTCTTCTTTGGATTTGTTGTTGGTGTATTAGAATGTTATTGATTCATCCATATTGATTTAGTAATCTGCTACTTGTCTGAGTTTATCTATTAGATATAAAAGTCTTTGGGTGGAATGATTTTGGGTCTTCTACACACATTCTTCTCCATGCATAGATATATTGATGGTGTAGACTGTGCCTTTTAATGTTAAGGGTAGAATAGTTGTAGTATTAAACTAGTTATTAGGTTCTGTCATTAATCTGCCACAGGTTATATTATTATAGATCTTTATTTATACTGTAGATGGTCGCATAGACATTGATCTGGATTTCCAATGTATGCTAAAAATTACCTTGTCCTTAGACCAAGTGTTTCTACTTACCTGGAAAAAAGGAGATTAGGTAACCAGTAAGAGGTTGGTCATTGAAAACACCCTGAAAATCAATAGTTGAGGAAGATAAACATGGGCATAAATATTAAAATCTGAATGAATACAAGCCTATTGCAAGAGAAGAAAAAATCTAATGGAAAAAAATCTTTCTTAGGGATAGAATCCATAGCATTATTCTTTCTACAACAATAAGGCCATAGGAAAATGAGGCAATAAATCACCTGCAAAAAAAATCCTGCCTCCCCCAGAAGCTGATATTTGGGGCACTGAACTAGCAGAACTTATAGAAAATGAAGTAAGACAACCCAATTGGACCTAATGACCAAAGAGCTCAAACAAGATATGCTTAAACAAATGCAAGAAATGCTCAGCTAGTTAAATGAGGATTTAATCAAAGAATGGTCTTTACAGATTAAGAGATTATTGATAATGAAGGTAAATAAAAATATAACCAAGAAATACAAGATAAGCAAGAAATAAAGGAACATTTCAGTAGAGAAGTATAAAGAAAATATAGTACAGACACATACACAATGGCCATAAAGAAAAATTAAAATGGGTAGAACTCAAGACCATCATGTTAAGTCAAATAAGGCAAACTCAGAAAGCTGGATATACCATGTTTTTTCTTGTATAAAAACATAAAAAAGAAAGAACGAAAGAACAAAAGAAAGAAAGAAAAACATGAAGGACAAGCGATAGAAAACTAGAAAGAAGACTCTTGGAGATGGAAAGGAGACCGAGGGGAGGGAAGCAAAAGAGGAGATGTGGCTAGGGAGATTCAGGTGATTAAGATGTGTGTAGATGCCCAACTCCCCAGAATGAGCAGCATGGTTCTGTATTACAAACGTTCACTGATGAAAAATAGCCATCAACAAAAAAATAAAAAGCGAAACTAATTTCTATGACATAGAAAGTAATTGCCACAACCAGGCATAAATGCTGAAAAAAGGAGAGTGAGATGGTTGGGTGCTGAACTACATGGAGCTTAAAGGGAATTTCTATTCAAGGAAGAACTGAAAAATGAGTAGATTCAGAGCATAATTCGATAGATGCCTCAAGCCACGTATCAATATTTCTGGAATGTAGACATATAGGTAGATAATGAGACAGAAAGATCTAGATAGATGGGTGATGGCAGAACTGTGGAACAATGCGTGGTGTGTTCACTATATCTTTTGCTTATAAGTATATTTTCAAATATTCTTTGCAGGTAATTGACTATGCCAAATATGTCCAAACACGTTTTGATGAAGCCCGTGAGGCCTTAATACAAAATGCTATCGCTGAGGCCACTGAAGCGGCTATTAACATTGTGAAAGAAAAGCTTCTTGCAGAGCTACAAGCTAGAAGACAAGGTGAACCCCTCTTTGTGTTTTCAGCTTTGCTAAGTAACTGAAAGGCAAGGATGTTATTTTGCTCGCTTTGGTGACGTTGGCACTGTGCATGTTGTCATCTCTTGAATGGCTGAAGAAATGGGTATACGTGAATCGGTTCAGAACCAGACATTTTAATTATTGATCTCTGAGAAAAAGAATCGCAAGCATCGAAATTTGAATGTTTTTTTTTCTTTTCTGAGTTTACTTATTGGCAGAGACTAGCAGTATTCACACTTTTGTCTAAACTAGTAATTACAGCAACAAGAACCTGGCAGATTCTTAGGGAATTTATTGTCGTTTTAGGCTTATATCTTGCCTTGATTATAATTAAAATTTCATATTTGGAAAATAATCACTTCAAATTCAAGAAGCCATAATTCAGTGAAAATGGGAGACTCCATCATGACCAATTAATATAGTTTTTTTAATTTTACAGGCAAGGAAACTGAGGTTCATGGATGTTAAATCATGCTCTAAGAATCAGCCCCATGTTAACAAAACTGAGGCCTGAGCTCTTGCTTCCAAGTCATACTACCATACCTCCTGGCCATTCTGTGCCTTTCTGGACAGTCCCAAATGCTGATCATGTTATTTTAGAAGAGTTACAAGAGTTTATGTTTCTTCAGGGCAAGTGAGCACCTTCATTTCTTGACTGGTCCCGTAGTTCACGGATTGCCTTTCGTAGAATTTGTAACTCCAGCTGGCATGTTTGTAACTACTGGTACTAATCACGAATGTGGTTTAATTTAAATCTCTCCACTAAGTGAACCACTTTCTATACACTATATGAGATCTTTTTTTTTTCAAAGATCTGGATCCAAAAACTGAGATTAGCTCCACCAGTTTGAGCCTAGATCCAATCACCACCCTCTACATTTATCAGAAACTATGGTAACATTCAGTGTTTGCTAAGGGACAAACATCCCAAATACTTTTTCCCTCATAAAGTTTTTTCATTACAAAAGTAATAATAGCTAATCTTTATTGAGCATTTACTACATGCTAGAGCCATGCTCACTGTATGGCACTGTCTTACCCTATAGAATTCTCAATACAGGCCTATGAGATAGGGTTTTATATGTCCAGTTTTAGTGGATGAAAAAACTAAGGCTTATAGTGGGATATGCAAATCACCCACAAGTGACAGCTAGCAAGTAATTGGAATTCAAGTCAATGTCTGTGTTCTTATCCTTCATGTCTTTCTTTGTAAAAAAAAGACATGGAAGGAAAATCTCTCATGCTTACTCCCCAGAGATATCTAGTATGGAGAACTTGATGCTCTATTTCGATTTTTAAAGATTAATTGTGACCCTAAGGTAAATGCAAAATTGCATTCCCTTATTTTGTTATTTTTTTATGGTGGCACTTTGGATCAAATCCAAAGTTTTTTAATTGAGCTGCATTATAAGCCCTTTGTTTCTCGGGAGGTTAAGGCAAGAAGGATCACATTTACTCGTTTTAAAATAATGCTTCTTGACTGGGAGTGTAGCCCGCAGTTAGAGTGCTTGCCTAGCAAGTGTTACATCCTGAGTTCAATTTCCCATGCACTACATAAGCCAGGTATTGCGGCTTATGCCTGTAACCCCAGCTTGGAAGCCTGAGGCAAGAGGATTGCTCCAGCCAGGTCTACAGAGTGAGATTCTACTTGAAACAAACAACAGACAAGCAAACTTCTTTCTAATTGAGATATGATCATTGTAATAAATTTCGTATTCGTTAGGTATCTGAATTCGTAATGGTGCATCAGTATTACAGATAACATTGTCTGGGGCTGGAGGTCAAGAGTGCTTGCCTGCGAAGTGCAGGACTACATGTCAATTCCCCAGCACCACATACGCTGAGTGTGGTGGCACACACACACCTGTCAAAAATAAATGAGTAAATAAAAAAAGAAAAGCCCGCTCCACAGTTCTAGTACTCAGTTTGAAAATTTACTAAGCTATCACTCTTTTTACTGGAGAGAGACTTGAAATACCAATTTTATCTTAATATTAAATTCAGGTGCGTGCACATGCAAAGCATTTAAACTTCATTCCTATTGTTTTTTTTTCTGTTACTGCCTCTAAGACAAAATGCAATGATCAATGCTTTGTAATATAATTTAAATCCAGTAATATAAATTTCCATAAAAACATTTTGATTTTAAAATTTTCTTGATTATTCTTTCACTTCCTCTTTAAAAAGAGTGCTCTGAGCCGGGAACGGTGCTCGGTGCCGGAACGCTGGTGGGCTCATCTACTCCTACACCAAATCCCAGCAGCCGATTATGTCAATATTGCATCATATAGTCTGGCAGAAATTCTCGTCTTGGCTATGGAATCTTCTCACACAGACATGTGAAGTCCCAACGTTATTCTGATGTTTATGTTTTCTCATAACATTCTGTACCATCATGTATTATCTTAATTTTTGATAGTTTTTTTGTACATATTTTGTCTTTTTGTTTTTCTTGAAGGGAAGCATTTTCTGCAAGTTCTAAGTAGTTAGTACCATTATAGTAGAGGTCCCTTTGAGTTTTATGTATTTAACTACCTAGTGTATTAGTTTTGACTACAAATTAATTAGTCCTCATGGGTTTTCCGGATCATATCATTTAAGAAGTATATTCTAAGCATGCTTTTTTCAGTATTTGTTGTGTTCATTTTCTTTCTTGAATAATTGTGCAGACGAGTGGTTCTAGAATGATATCCAAGAGTGGCAGGGACATGATGCCTGTGTTTACTAAGGGGTTTGAGCAGAAATAGATATTAAAGTCCTCAAGTGCATTTTTAACCATTTATCAAGATAAGTGTAAAGTTTTAAATTTGTTGACATATTAATTTTGTCAACTATACTAATGCATTTCAACATTAAGCTATTTTTATGTTCCTAAAGTATCTCTTGATCACGACATGATTTATGACATTTTTGTTTGTTCACTTAGAACTTTTTCTTTGTATTCATAAATACAACATGCTTACATTTTGGAGGTTTTGGTGCTCTAGTTGTCAGATTTTGCTATCAGAAAAATTTTAGCTTTTTACTTAAATTGGTAAAGTTCCCATATTTTCTATATTTGACATGCATAAATAGCTAGGAAGTTATTTCCTCCTACATAGCAATTACCATTTTTGCTGGAAAAGGGTGCATCATTTGCCTAATAATCCTGTTGTGATTAGTTTATAAACAGGGGAAGGAATCCAATATGACGAGCAAGAGATTACAAAAATTCTAAACAGGAGGACAGCTCTGAGATTGCATGCCACCTAAATAATCATTCAGATAAGTTGGGGTGAGGTTATGGTTTTAGTATATTGTCTTCAACACGAAGATAAAAATTTCAAACAACGCTTACAGGTAGCTTTGCAGACTGAATACCCAAAATACCCAGAATAAGAAGATGGTTTGTTATTTGAAATATTTAAAGCTGGGCAAAATGAGCTCGTTTGTTCATTCACCAAATCCTTGAGTACCTGCTCTGTGCTAGACACAATCCTGGGTTATACTGGATATAGTGAAGTCACCTGAGCTCCTGCCCTGGGGGTGCTTACGTGTTAATAGGAGGTACAAAGGAAATGGCCAGAAAAGCGTGTGGCTTGGCCACGGAGAGGCGGTGATCTGAGGAGGGAACGCTGGGGGGATCAGAATGACCTCTCCAAAGAGGGGATGTTGGATGGAGCCAAGGACCCCATGAGCAAGCCAGCCAGACTCCTGGGGGAAGAAGAGTGATTGCTAACATTCCTTACAATCTCTAGCAGATCCTTTGACATTAAAATATGGCATGAAATCATAGATTTTGGGGCTTTTTGTAAATTGCCTTTTCTTGCTACAATAGAGAAATAGCTGCTTTTTTCGTGTGCTGCATGCTTTAAAAAAAAAACCCTCTCTTCTTTTTCAAGATCAAAATCGAACTAATTCTTCTTGAAATTTAAAATGTCAGAATTTTTTTGCTATTGAATTTTAACCTGATGTGATTTTAAGTGTCCATGGGGAATATTGAGGGGTTTTTGCCATTAAGAAAATGGAACCACACAGAAGACAGCAGCTCACGTGGAGCAGGCTTCCTCTGCGGCAGGACTCCAGTGCTCATCGCAACGCTTGAAGTTTAATGATATTCGCTTGGCTGAACGGATACTGAGACAGAGAGAGCAACTGAGGGTCAGAATGAAGCCCGAGCCTATATGGCTTTTGAGCGGCAGATTTTCGTCACCGTACCCGCCTCCCTATCCTCCACTACCTTTTGTTAACACAGCCAATCATTGTCTTTCAGCTGAGGTAACTGTAAGAGAATATCAAAAACAATTTGGAGAAAAAATGTTTGAAGGGGTCCCAGAGGATATGCCTAAAACCTCGGAAAAGCTGCCGTCTTCAGCTGACGAAGGAGGTAAAGGAATGTGACCCTGCTGCTGGCTGGAGCTGCCCTGCCAGGAGGGTCGCTGCTGAACTGTATTTTTCTGTCACTGCAGCTCACTCTTGGGAGTCCCGAAGAGACAGTTCTCTAGAGGACCCTGGAGAAGCCCAGGCCAGCTCAGGAAGTGCTCCCGGCGACGGGGCTGTCATTGCTGGCGAAGGAGGTAACAGAATGCAGTGCTCATGCCACGATTACGGGCTTCATTTTCATGCTCACATCGAACTTTATTTTTGATCATATCTACATCAACGTTTAGAATTACACAAAAATTGGAAACCTCAGAACAAAAAATCTAGGTTTTCCTCTGGCATATTTAAACAGAATAACTGTAGAACAGAGGAAGATTTTCTCAAAAGAAGAAAACAGAAAACGGAGAGTCACATACAAGCAAGGCCCAAAGAAAGAAAATTGACATACGCCCGTGTTAGTTACTTTGGTGCCGCTGCGACTCAGTGTCCACATGTATGACTAATGGAGGACAAGTTTTATCTTGGCTCACGGTTTTAGAAGGTCTCAGTCCATTTATGGGTAGGCGGCTGGAAAATTGTGGAATCACATAGCAGGGCTGGAGCTGGAGCCAGGGCCAGAGCCCGAGCCCCAGACACAGAGATCCTTGCAGCGTGGCAGAACAGAGACAAGTCCAGGAGGAAGGGCGGAACCAGAACAGGCCGCTCCAGGTCCAGCCTCAAGCACCTGCCCCTTCCAGCCAGGCCCCACATCCCAACAGTACATAGCATTCATAGGAACATATGGGTTTTGGGGGACACTCCAGATCCACACCATGACAATGTCCAAATATCATACAATAATTATCACATACTATAAATTCTTCCCTAAGAGCTCACTGCTTTCTTCCATAATTGGAACCAGAGCACCATAAGTTTATAGTCATGGTTGGCTTTTGTTATTTGTTCTTCACCCTGGTAACCCAGAACATTTTTCTATTCATATTGTATTATAACTGAGAGCATATAGCATCACATCGCATAGCATGTTATAATTGTATTATGTGTAATATATCATTATATAGCATATATAATATGAATTATTTTGCCCTTTGCAACTTATGGTATGCCATTAATTTTATTATTTAAGAAATACTTTAAATTATTTTAAAATGTTGCCCAACTTCCTGATAAGTATATAGTAATTTTAACCAATTCTTTATGTTGGAAATTTAAGTGACTTTTTTTTTCTCTACGACAATCAATATTTTGATGAAAATTTTAATGTAAGTTTTGTCTGAACATTGACAAAAGCAGAATTACTAAATTAATAAATCTGAGGCTCCAGACAAAGTGCTTTACATAAAAATCATTCCAAATGTTTTTTCATTCATATGCAAAATGCTTTTATTGTTTTCTCAACATTTTCTCTGTTCTGTTTTTAAATTATTTTCTCATTTTATTGATATGTAGAAGTGCAAGATTTAAAGTTCACATCGATCTTGAGCATTTTGTGCACATATGTATCAAGGCAAAGTTTCAGATCCTTCCCCTCTCTCCTTTTGACCCTCTCCCCAGCCACTCCCCAAGTTCCCATTATTTCCCACAGTAAGTGCCATGAAATAATTGTGTTCTGGGTTTCTCATAACAGATAAACCACTCGATATTTCACTTTCTGCTTCTGACTCACCTCACTAGCATGATGGTCTCAAGTTGACTTCATTTGCCTACAAAAGCCTCCAACCTATCTGTCTTTATAGATGAGTAGTATCTCATTTTGTAAAAATACCACAATTTGTGTATTCATTGGTTTGTTGGTGGGTACATTGGTGTCTTCCACATTTTAACAATTGTTAGTTGTGCTGCTATGAACATGGGTATATATGCATCTCCGTTATGTGCTGTTTGTAACTCTTCTGGGAATATTCCCAGAAGAGGTATCACTGAGTTGAAGGAAGTATTTATTTACAGTCTTTTGAGATTCTTCAACACTGCTTTCATTAGTGGTTGTACCAGTTTGCATTCTCACCAGCACTGCAGGAGGGTTCCTTTTTCCCCACAGCCTCGCCAGCACTGATTGCTGTTTGAGTTCTTGATATGGGCCAATCTCTCTGGAACTAGACGGTATCTTAGCAATGTTTTGATTTGCATTTCTCTTAAGGCTAGGGATGTTGAACATCTTTTAATGTATTTACTGGCCATTTGGACTTCTTCATCTGTGAACTGCCTCTTCGTTTCTTTTGTCCATTTTTCAATAGGGTCTTTGATTTTGGGGGGCTTACATTTCTTCAGTTCCCTGTGTATTCTGAGGATAGCCTCCTCTCTGAGGTGTTGGTGGTGAATATTTTTCCCACTTTGTTGGTGGTTCTCTTTTTGCACTGGTGATAGTTTCCTTTGCCGTGCAGAAACTTTTTAATTTGACATAATTCCATTTTTTTAAATTCTGGGGACAATTTCTTTTGCTTTTGGTGTCTTATTAAGAAAAATCTTTACCTACACCTATGTCTTTTAGATATTTGCCTAATTTGTCTTCTAGAAGGTTCATTGTTTCACTTTTCATATGTAGGTCTTTGATCCACTTTGATTTGATTTTGGTGCATAGTGACAGGTGTGTGTCTAGATTAATTCTTCTGCATGTGGATATCCAGTTTTCCCATCTGTTGAAGAGGCTGTCCTTTTTCCAGTGTATGTTTTTGGCTCCTTTATTGAACATTAGGTAGTTGAGGGTATTCAAGTTCATCTCTGCATCTTCAACTCTGTTCCACTGGTCTGTCTGTTTCTGTGCCAGCACCAAATTGTTTTTGCAACTATTACTTCCTAGTATAGCTTTATGTCTGGTATTGTAATGCCTCCTGCCTTAGTCTTATTACTTAAGATTGCTTTGGCTATTCTAGATTTCTTTTGGTTCCATATGAATTTAAGGATTATTTTTTCAAGTTCTTTGAAAAAAAATTGTTGGTTTTTTGATAGGAATCACATTGAATCTGTATATCAGTTGTGGCAGTATAGTCATTTTGACTATACTGATTCTTCCTATCCAATAAAAGGGGATGTCTTTCCTTTTCCTGATGTCGCCTATGACTTCTTTCTTCAATGTAATGTACTTTTCTTTATATACGTCCTTCACTTCCTTGGTTAGGTATACTCCTAGGTATTGAATCTTTTGCTGGGCTGCTGAGAATCGAATTGTTCTTCTGAGCTCTTTGTCAGTGAGTTCATTGTTGGTGTAGAGAAAACCTATTGATTTTTTAGTATGGTATTGATTTTGTAGCCTGCAATTTGGCTGGATTTGTTTATTATTTCCAAGAGTTTCATAGTGAAGTTTTGGGGTCACCCCTGGACTGTGACCTTCTGAAACTGTGAGCTAAAATAAACTTTTTCTCCTCTAAATTTGTGGATGTTGGGTATTGGGTCATAGCAACAAAAAAGTAACTAAGACATTGGGTATTTTGTCACAGCAACAACTCATTCACTAACTAACTAACTCACTATGTAGCATCGGCTCTCACGCTGCAGCTGGGAGTGTTCATTGGTTTGGACTTGCCCCTAGATGTTCGTGTTTAGCTTGACTCCGGGAGTTGCATGTCTCTTTCTGGCCTTCTTTGTTTTGATTCTTTCCTGTCATGACTTTCTCCTTGTTTCAAGTGTACTGGCTTCAAGTCACAGCTGTTTTAGTCGGTGATTCTGGGAGTCCTGGCTTTCACTTTCCTCTCCCTAGTCCTATTTCTCTCTGTGTTAGCCTGTGTAATATCACAAAGATAATGCTTTCTTGGGTCAGGTATTAACAATCCTGGCTTTTTTGCAGATAATATTATACACTGGAAGTACTGATGGCATTAATTTATTAGCATGTTCTATGTTACTGTCAACAGAAGACTCAGCTGGAGAGGTAACAGCAAATCATCCAGAAGTTATTTCCATACTTGAAGAGACTCTCAAAATGACAAAGAATATGAATTTTGAGCAACCTTATGAAAAACATGTTGAAATCTTGGAGGAAGTCCTCAGAGAGGTAAAAAAAAAAGCTCAGATTGTTAATTTTTGTCATTAAAGTAGCTATGTAGCTATTAAGGATTTATCTGACTTACATTTAATTGTTTGAGAGTTTTATTTTCTGGTAATACAATGTATAGGCTTTAAATTAATTTTGTACTCAATATTGCTATATATAAAGTGTCCCACTGGAAAACTGCTGACACTGTTTGATAAACTTTCACTTATCAACAAAATGATGAGTTATAATTTCATAGCTTAGAAATTAATCCACTTTGTCTTTGGTTGAGGTCAGATGTTTTCATTTCATCTATGAGCTAATTAGTTGTATACTAACTCAAATTTTGCTACATGGCTAATGAACTTCATCCAACCACCCCGAACATTTGTTTAGTAGACTCAATGTAATTTTTCCATCCAACAGGTAAAAACGGCCTTAAATGCTGTGCATTACCAATTAGCCGTGTGAGGTACCAGCGTCCAAAGTGTGCATCATGTTGCTCTTTCAGGGATCCTATTACGTTTCTTTTCTCTCTCGTCAAGGTTTCAATTTGTGATTCATTTCCACCTGCAGCAAAATCACTTGTGGTAAATTAAAGACAGAAAGACAGCTTCTGTACAAGTGTTTCCCCCAAAAAAGCGTAGAGTGGCCGGGCCTGTTGTCAGAGAAAATGAGAGCAGACGGGGCAAGAGCAGTGCAGATGAATGTCTCAGTCAACTATCTGAGGACATCAGGGGTGGCAAACGGCAAAATGCTCTGAAGCATAAGAGAAATAACCGTTTAGAACTGTGATCATTTTTGCAGTTGACACTGCTTACCCGATTATAAAAAAATCAAAAGTAATCTGAAACAATAAGAGCTAATAAACACATCAAGAAATAAGTAACCAAAGAAAAATTTTAAAAGCCACACACGACAAGATTATAAATGTAAAATAACAACAATAACCTTGAAATGAGCGATCCACACGAATAAAATGATGAAACCGTAAACGCGCACACAAGTAGATGTCAACATATAGACAAAGCAATTTATTTCTAAAAACAATTTTTGAAATATCTTTTTACTTTATTGATTTGATGCAGTTCTGATAACAATCTCACTTTGTTTTGAAACTGACAACATGCCTTGAAAGTTTATTTGGAGGAACCTGTAGTTCAGATGGGACTACAACAGTTTGCCAAACAGGTATAGCGAGGGAGACTTGCTCTAGTGTCTGGTAAGATACGTCATCCAAAGATGAAGGACATCACAGAAAGGTACAGAAAGACCTCAGAATGGATGCAAATTTTGTGTATGTCTAAGGTTACATCAAAATCCAACAGTGTCGACAGAATTAACTTGTGAGGGACAAAACTATTTCAATTCCCATATCAAGATAAAAAATAATTCCATGTAAATTAAATAGATAAATGTTAAAATGACATTAAACATTCCCTCCCCACTCCCCCCTCCACCACTGCCAGGTGACAGAGTAGTAACACTGAAGTGACCTGAGAATGGCCAAGGACCGTGTTCAACAGCTTTCTAATAGTGTAACAGGTACACGTCATGGATAATGAACTTAAAAGGTAATAAAGCTTAGTTGAATGACAGCTCTGGAGGTTCCAGATCAACAGACCCCCCTTGCTTTGGCAGTGCATCATGGTGGGAGAGCACGTAGCAAAGCTAAATCACTTACCTTCTGGCTGGAGAAGGAAGGGGGATGGGAAGGAACCAAGGTCTCACAGTGTCTCCAAAGGCTCCCATCAGGCCACCTCCTTAACGTTACCTCACTTCCCCAAAACACTAAGCTGGCGACCGAGACTTTTAATACGTGAGCCTTTGAGGGACATTTCAGATCCAAACTGTAGCCAGTACTCTCAGCCCAACGGCAAGTGAAAAACTCTTAAGAAAAAATCTCAGCAGAGAAGCTGATTACTAATTGCTACCCCTCTTCAAGAAATCATGAAAATAAAGATAGATTTTAAGGCAAAGTCAAAGTGGAGAAAGTTATTTATGACAAGTGGGACTTAACACCTTACAAATCAACAGGAAAATGTAATACCTAAATACAAAGACAAACCAGAGATGTAAGTCTATTTTATCAGAGAAGAAATAGAAATGGTCACTGAACAAAATTTTAATGTTTATGTTTCAATAAAAATATGAAAATTAAGACCATGAGATATATTTTTTCATCTGCAAAAAATGGCATTTCAAAAGCAACCAGTGCTAATGAGGCTGCTTTAGTCACTTTAGAACTTCACAGAAGGAGTAAAAATTGAGAGAGGTGTTTCTAAAAGAGATGTGGCAGTCACATGAAGAGCCTTCATATATCCATGCCTGAACTTTCTCTGACCTAAGAATACATATCCTAAGAACCTAACCTTGAGAAATGCACATAATTCTTGGAAAATTATAAATTATGTCAATTGCAATGTTATTAAAATAATACAGATTCAATATACAAAGTAAATGTATATATAAATATACATTTTCATCACAGTGTTACAGTAGGATTAGAAGTGACGTAAAATTTAATAGGGGATGGTTAAAGATAGTAAGTTTTTTTCCTATAATAAAATACTATGCAGCCTTTTTTGTAAAAGTTGAAGATGCAAGACATTATAAATTGCATCTCAGTGTTTTAATTTTTTGTTCTTAAAAGTTGGATAATAAAATTTTTATTTCCTATTTCTTTCTTGTCTTTTATGAAAAACATTTGAAGTGTTTAAAATTCTTTTTTTCAAAAATCTGTTAATTCAGATAAAATTTCAAAGAATAGATAATCATCTGCTCACTCACAGGCCAAAAGGTTATACAAGTTCTTTCGACATCTCTTCTCCTTTAGTTTCTAATATTCTGTGCTGCTGGGGGAGCACAAGCTTTTTTAGAGCCTTCAGAGTTGGTGGTCACACAGATCCACATTATTGGTTTCTATCTTGTGTTGAATCTGTTGCTACTGGAGGGGGCTGGAAACAATTAGCCAAACTGCCTGAGCCCCCGCAAGATTGTTTTGACCCAAATCCTTCCTACTGGTATCAGTTACCATCTGAGCATCTGTAAAGGGGGCAGCACAAAGGAGGGGAAGGCAGTTGGCCCTAAATTGTAAGCTGCTCCAGAACCTTGCTACTCAGAGTAGACCTTGTGCCAGAATCCCCAGGACATGTTAGAAAGGTAACACCTGCATTCAGCGAAACTGAACAAAACATGGAAAAAATGTGCTTTCTGCTTATTTAACAAGGGCTTTTGCTTTCTGTTCTTAACTTTTAAAACTAACTTTACTGCTTTAAAATTTTCTTTTTAAAAATGATGTTACTCCAGTTTTCCCCTCAAAATTTGAACTCTTAGGGTACTTGTTTGAAATCTACAAAAAGGACCTATCACAGTAAAACCTGAGCTATGATGGGAAGATCACTGTAAGTTTTTCACAGGTGGTAGAAGAAAACAAGAATAGCTTTTCTGGTGCCCCAAAATATGGAGGATGGATTGTGGACAACTGCCCTGTTGTAAAGGAACTGTGGATGGTCTTACTTGAGAAAGGAGTTGTACCTGACCTAGTAATATGCTTGTCGGACACAGAAAACAATGGTTTGTAAATGTTTATCATATAAATGTGAAGCTGAAACTTCTGTTATTGATAGTATCCTTAGAGAGTGAATATTGCCACAGGGACCTCTGGTGCACAATAGGGGGATCCTGTCCCCAGAGAGGGATGGCTCAGGACAGCAATTTCATGAGGTCCTTGACACTGTGGCCTGGGGCAGTAATTTCCAGCAGAACTTTGTCCGTTTGGCCTGGAACAATGTTTCCATCGTGCCCTGGTCACTGTGCCTGTGACAATGTCTCCAGTAGGTTCTTGTCATTGTGGTTTGGACAATAGCCTCATCAGGTACTTGTCACTGTGGCCCAGGACAATATTTTTTAGTAGACTCTTGTTCTTTAGAGCAGGGAATTTAACACCCCACCTTACTAGCCAGCTTTTTAAATTTTAGATGAACAATGTGTAAGAGTATGGGCAATTAGGTACATAAAGATTTTCATTTTTAATTATCTGTCATTTATACCTCTTAAAGAAACGTATTTTAAAAGGGCAAAATCTCATATAGTATCTTTTTATGTTTTATTTATACTGTATTAATATTTGTTCATTTTTAAAATATTTAAAACAGTCTACTAAAATTTTAAGGAATCTAGGCTCTGTTTAGGTAAGTCCTTAAGGGAAAATATATTTAAATATCGGCAGAAATAAATTTTTGTTAATTTCCAAAATGTATCTCACTCTATTTTGTACAGCTTCAAAAATAGTATGATTCTTTCACCTCTATTTCAGGAAAATATTTACTGAATAGAATGTACTTACTGAATAAGCCTGAAATTGACTCTCAGATTTTAGGAAGATTGCTAGAGGAGTTACAAAAGAAGGCAAAAGAAGCGGCCGCAGCGAGGTAAAATCTGTCTGGATGGCTAAAACAGGTTGATGCGTTTGTAGAGCTGTTAAGTATTTTCTCATGACTATACTTACAAAATACCATAAATATCAAGAAGCTAGCATATTAAATAGGAGCACAGTGGGGGAACTCCATCTTGGGGAGGGGGTGCAGGGTGATCTCTGAGGCAGCAGGTAAGAGCTTTCCACAGACAGGAGTGGCCCAGAGAGGGCGTGGGGCTCCAGGGGGCTGCCTGCAGGATGCCTAACCCCTTGGATAAAGACCTGGCTGAGATTTTCCTGTTAAAAATCTTAAAAGCTGCAATCAACCTTCATATATATATATATATGTTTCTTAGTGCAGTAACACGCCTATTTCTGAAAGCTGAATTACTAGACGTGGAATTTCTAGGCCAAGGAATACATATGTGCCATTTTTGATAGATATTGACTTTCCCCATAATTTTACTAACTTCTCTTGTATCTATTTTCACTTTCATTATTAAGAGGCGGTTTAGTGCTTCAGCCTTAAGAAATACAGATTCCTTCCATATCTAAGTCTTTAAATTTTACCATTCATGTGTTAAAATAACCAGATTTTTTCTGATTAAAAATTCTACATATTTTTATTTATGTAGAAAATTTTAGATGCAATAAAGCTAAAGAAAATTTAAAATGCTCATAATGTCACCATCCAGAGATAATTAATAATATTAAGTTCTGTTCAATTAGTCTTTTATACTCATTTATGTACATCTTAGATACAAATTAAGTTCACATCATTATATGTTTTAACTTTCACTTGACATTATATTATGAACATTTCTTACTTAATTGGAGGAAAAAGAATTGCAAGCCCATTTGCCTTTTCATTAAAACGAGGAAATCCATTATTAATTTTGACAGGATTCCTAATAAATGGCCAAAGTTTTTTAAAGTATCATAGTTTTTTTTTTACTATTAAATTATCTGGCCTCAATGTAAGTAACATTGTAAAATAAAAACTATAATAGATATTATAAAGATTTACTTTTATTTTTGCCGCTGTGAGCATTTAATACCAAAATAATGTAAGGTTTCATTTTCCAAAGAAAGTTAACACTTGAGATATTTTATTTTAGAAAAGCTGACGAAGAGGCACTGAGAATAGAAGAAGAAAAACAAAGGCTACTGGATTCTATGAAAGAGGCAGCGAAAGGTAAACACTGGTTGATGGGGCTGCTGGCACGCCGCTTAGTCCTGTGCCATTGCTGCAAGCAGCCACGTCATTTCAGGTGAATTGTAGTAAGGTAGTCATATTTCCCAGTTTTCCCTTGAGTCTGGCTTTCTGCCTATAGTTCCCACCTAGAGTGCCCCCTTCATTCTCAAAGTGTTCTCATTTGGTTAATAAATCATATCATCACTGGAGTAATAGACTCATAGGAAAAAAGACTCAACACAGATACCTACCATTGCGTCCTCTAAGAATACACAAGGGAATGACCTATGAATCCTGGCTTTAAACAGTTGCTTTTGTCGTGCCTGGCATGTGGCTGTTACACTTGTTTCTCTTAGAAGGACACATAGAGTTTGAAAAATAACTAAACTCTTGCTAGATTCATAGTGTTTATTCTCAAACTTCTTTCTTCACTCATTTTCTTCATTCTTTAACCATAACTTTTCAGTTATAAATTTCTTTAAAAACTGGCATCATCTACCTAATATAAGTGGACAAAATTCGATGGTCTGTGACCTTCGGTAGAAAAATAATACCAATTATATTCTGGAATTTAGTGTCTCAACTGTTAAGTTCTGTTCTATTAGTTTTCTTCTGGTCTATTCCTTGTCTTTGTGGTCAAGAGAAATCCAAGTATTTTCTCCGTGTTAATAGTTTTATGTATTGACTTACGCTCATCGCTGTCCCAAGATTGTGGTACTTACTAACACAACTGTCGACCCTTCCTCTCTTACACAAGATGCACACATCTCCTACAGCACAATATTTAATATCTTGATAACTGTATTTCAATATAGTTGGCTTCTTATGTGTTTGAAAACATTATTCTGAGAAGAGGTCTCTGCATTGTACCACACTGCCCGAAGCGGGTAACCATGGCTGAAGGAATGGAGACTGCTGCTCTGAGTTTTCTGCTGCCGTACCACAGGCTGCTCCTGAACTTGGTGGTGTAGAGCAGCCTCCATTTTTATCATTCACACCGTTCTGTGGGCCAGGACTCTGAAAAGGGCACTGTAGCAGCAGCTGTCTGTACCCTGAGGACCCGTCACGCTTTCAGAATCCTGCCACCTTGTCTTTGATAATAGCTCATGAGACAACCGGAGGCACAGCCTCAGTTTAGCTACTTGTGAATTCCACAGTAACTGCAAGGAATATGGGAAGACCATGGTTCTAGCCCCTCTGTCTTGGGTAATTTATTATGAATCAATGCATAGCTATATTAGCACAAACTAACCATCAGAATTGCAAACAGTTGGAGAATTACAGTATGCCTTTAAATCATTCCTGACTTATATGGTACAGATTATTCACTAATGTTTTAGGAAAAAGAATATGAACATTGCGTGATTTCCTATGACACTGTATAAATTCTTTTCATATAAATGTCCTCTAATGTACCTAATATGAACAAAAATACAACCCATGGTAGAGTATATATACACACATTGGAGGTACAGGATTTCCTTTACTATAGGAGTTACGAAAGTGAATAAGGCACTGCTCCATTTCAACAGACCGAGATGATTTATTTCTCTGCCACTGAACCTTTATGCTCCAGGAGTGAAAGCTCCCTGCTTTTTGTTTTGGCCTCAGTACTTAGTACCCAAGAAATATTTGTTGACTTAAACTAAATGGTGATTTGTTCTCCTGATTCATTCTAGAAGCTGAAGAACTTGATAATGAGGCTGAGGAAGAAGTGGATAGCGAAGGTTCTGAACTCCAGGAAGAGCCTGAGGCACCTGCAGTATCTGAGGAAAACAGGGCGTCGCCGCCGCCGTTACCTGAAGAGCCTGGCTTGCCTGAAGCTCCTGAAGCAGTGCGTGAACCAGGTTAGAGCGTCCGGAGGGCCACATGCCTTGATCTTGTGTGTGCGTGTGTGTGTGTGTGTGTGTGTGTGTGTGTGTGTGTTGTACACTAATAAACAGAAGCTGCCAAAAGGTAGTGAGGCCCCAGAGAATGGTGAAATCCTGTGGCACACAGTAGAAAAGCCAGGGATGCTTGGCCTCGTCCTGGCGCTCAGGAACAGTGCCAGTGAAATAATTTGCAGGGTATAGTGCTCAAAAAAGGAATAAAGCCTTTCAAGCCAAGGCTGATTTCCCAGCACCACATAAAACCTGGGTGTGGTGGCACACTCCTAGAATCCTAGCACTTGAGGGGCTGAGGCAGGACGATTGCAGTGAGTGCAAGGCTAGTCTGGGCTATACAATGAGTTCCCAACCAGCCTGGGCAACAGAGCAAGACCCAATCTCAAAAAAAGGAAGAAAGAAAGAAAGAAAGAGAAAGAAAGAAAGAAAGAAAGAAAGAAAGAAAGAAAGAAAGAAGGAAGGAAGGAAGGAAGGAAGGAAGGAAGGAAGGACACAGAAAATGAAAAAGGCAGGATTACAGTACCGTGAAAGGTACCAAAGCACAATGCCTTTTGGCTTCTTCCAGTGTTGCTCCTGTCTCTCTCCCTCTGCCTCTCTCCTTCTTATTGTGCTTTCCATTTGTGATTACTACTAATTGGGGAACCCTTCAGGAGACTCTGACACTGCAGAGCCCATGCCGGTGAGCCTGCCCCACATCAGGGTTTAGTCCGGTGGGTTGGATCAGGGCAGGAGGACCCCTGCGGGAGCAGCAGAGCAGGGGAGCCTGCTGGGTTGGGGGTGAGGCCTAGTTAGCACTGTCTGACAACGAATCCTACAGACAAAAGGTCTTCTGGTCGATACCCGCAGAGGCTGGACACTTGGAGTTAGCTGATAAAAAATAAAGCAGGATTAAAAGGAAATTTTTACAATGAGAAATCTCCAGTTTCAACATGAATGTGGACAGATCACCTTCACTGCAAGGATTAGTATTGGCTTTAGGAGTCAATGTCTTGGTCATTCAGGGTGCTGTAAGAGAACACTGTAGATTGGTGGCTGTGTCAGCAGAAAGTAAATTTCCCTCAGTAGTAGAGAGTGAGAAGTATAAGTTCAAGTTGCCAGCAGAATCTGCATATAGAAAGTATACTCTGTTTTGCAGATGGCTATTTTTGGGTTGAGAGAGAGAGTTTCTTTCTCAAGTTTCATTTTACAAAGGCACAAATGCCATCTCTGAGGGCTGTAACCTATGACTCACTCACATCCCCCAAGCCCCACCTTCAAATACTTTCATGTAAGCCATCTAGTCTTCAAAAATGTGAACAGTGAAGGAACTTGACACAACACTAGAAAATCAAAACACTTGTACCAGACAGAGAAGACACAAAGATGAAATACTCAATTTCCTTTCAAAAGCATCACAGTTATATTGAATAGAGCTTCTACCAAGATACCATTATTTTCTTCACGTCCCAAACAAGCTGATAATAGTTCTTTTACTCACCTACATTTTATTACCAAAGGCCAAAAATACCAAAAGAAATAAAATTGGCACCTATTCACTACAATACATCAAATATGCCCCTCGGTACTGGCAGCTCACCATTTGTATTTACAAAGGGAATGGACCTTGGTTGGGGTTGATTTGTGCCCTGTCTTCCCATCTTCTAAGGAGAACTCCCCCTGGGGAAAGCCGGCATGTAAGAAGACCCGTTCTAGCCCAGTGCTGGAGCACAGCTGGACTTCTCTAAGGCAGGTTTACTTCTGCTAAACTGTGGGTCATACCAACTTAACTGCCTGCCTTACAATACTACCATATATTTTATGTCATTCTTTACCTAACACGAACTATGTTTTTAAATTAGGAATATCATATGCAGTTTACATAGTGTTTTGAATTTTTCTTTGTGTCAGCATGTTCACAAAGAAATTAAAATCTTAAAATTCAAACACTAACTATTAGATTTCTTACTTAAGTCTTTGAGTCTCCCGAGGATACTTCAATCAAAGTAGAAACTCCCAAGGGATCCAAAGAGGCCCTGAAAACTGAAGAATCACCTGAAGTATCTGAAACAGGTTAGACTACAAAAAGAAATAGTTAATACATAAAGGTGCTTTTGTGATCTTTCGTACACAGTCAAGCCCCTCGTTTTTGTGACAGTACCTGCTTCCTGTTTCTTCCTGCATTGAATGCCAGCTTATACACATTGTATTTATGCAGCATATTCTATGAAAAGTATATCTATTCAGCCTATAACATTGATTTTCATCAAATTTTACTTATATCGGTCTAACAGTTAACAATTTTATATGAAACTTAACTAATTATCCAGATACTTTCAGTTTTCTTTATAAGTAATAATTCATCTACAACATATAAGGAAAAAAGCATGATTAAAAGATGAGTTTATGAACATGTGTTCCTACTTGGAGTACTAAGTTTAACTCTTTTATGAAAGTGTAAATCATGTCGGTCACGTGCATGTGGGCGGAGTGCTTGAACCCTTTTCTTTTCTTTCCTTTTGCCTGTGCTCTACAGTTGTCCTGCCTGAATTTCCAGAAGATGCTTATCCTGATGTTCCCGAAATGGAGTCATTTAAAGAGAAGATTGATTCTTTTAGGACCACTTGGAAGCAGCTGGAATTACTATTTAATGATTATTTCATTCACATTTTAAATTTAGAAATTTCCAACAAAACACCAAAGGAACTACTTCAAAAAGTAGTTGAGACTATGGAAAGTAAGGGCTGTAACGATAATGTTTATGATGAAAAGCGGGTACAAGAATTTTAAAAATTGGAAACTTTAAAATTTTAATATGAGCTCATGAAGTGAAGCATTCCATTTTTCCAAGGGTGATATATTAAACACTTGACAGTAATTACACTGTCGGCTCTGCAGAACCAGCAGAGCCACCAGGAATGCACAGGCCAGTTCTCACATAAAATAATTGTTAGGATCTATTTGTGTATACATTTAAAATAAGACAAAAATAGTAATTAATTGTCTTAACCTTGTAATGTATGTTCATGACTTTTTATTCTAAGAATGTTTTCCCTGAAGAGTCCTTTTTTTTTTTTTTTTTCTTAAACAGAGCCTTTTCAATATCGGGCGTTGGAATTAACGGTAGAAGATTATGAGGAGGAAACAGAAGACTATCAGGGTGATGCAGACCTTGATGACATGGATGAAGAGGAAGAAGAGGAAGAGGCATGATGGTGTTGTTACGATTCCTCCTGGTTGGCACATCTGGGGAAATGTCCATGCCCAAAGTGGCATGCATCCCTGTCAGACCCTGACTGAGCCCATGGGCCTCCCCAGCTTTTTCACAAATAAGTGGTTTTGCACACGCTGTCTCCTTAGCCAGATGCATTCAACTTCCCAAAATACCAGGGCGACTCAGTGTGAGAAAAGACCCCCTGAAAAAATAAAAAGAGAAATTTCATTTTTTTTTTGCAACAGAAAAGTACATAGGTATTATGGGTGTGTATATTTTGTGAATTTGTGAGAAGTGGGCTTTGCGTCTAAGACGCAGTTCTGAAGTCCTCAAGAGGCTGTTCACATGGCAGTAGTGAGCAGGGCCCTCCCAGAGGCCCAGCCCCCATGTGGCTTCGGAACTGCGATCGCTGCTGCCCAGCCAGGCATCTACCAAAAGACAACAGGAAGTGCTGCTTTTGATTTGGGTCTTTATACATAAAAAATTGTTTATTAAGTTAGATAAGTAAACACTTGCAAAAATGTGTGTGTAGCCACGAATGACAAGCTACGTGACTCTGATGATGGTGTGCAGTATTTTATCAGAGTGGCTAAGCTGTGTGGGCTTTACCCTCTTGTTCTCCACTCAGAGATTATCAGACCAAGAAAATATGAACTCAGAATGAGAAGGAAAAGCGGCTTATTAAGACTGACTAGGAGCTGACACAGATGTTACCGTTAGCTGGCAAGGACATGAGAAGTTATTATGAATACATTTTACAGATTCAGAAAGCCAAGCAGAGACATAAAGATATCATAAACACATAACTTGATTCACTGACAAGCCCAACAAAGTAGATGAGCTTCTAGCAATTTGAATTAACTGAAAAGGAGCAACAACATTTAAAATGAAAATAGGTATATAATTAGATTTTAAAGTGAATTGTTAATTTTAGATATTTTATTTAACAAATTTGAAAACCAAAATGAATAAAAAGATTTTACCCCAAAAGCCAGTTACTAAAATGTGTTTAGGAAGAAAGATAAAAGCTAAACAAAAGTACTAGGATAGGGATTTATAGATAATTTCTAATACAGGGTTTTATTGCGTAACTCCTATGTTGTTTAAATTCTTCCACATTATAGAAAGTCAGTATTTCTCAGCTTATATGGAAATGTGAATGCCCTGGTAGGAAAACTGAAGAAAATGGTGCAAGTATTGACTTGGCTTATTTTTGCACCTTCTCAGAAAGTTGCTGATAATTATGTGTTTTGTGAAAAGACGCGTGTTGTAGAATCATAATGTGAAGTGTTTCGTTTGTGTGTCTAAAATACTGTCTCCATCTCCACGAGTGTATTTTTGTTGTGTGTGGGTGGCATTAGTTGGAGAAGAGTCTAGCAGGGCTTCCCTAGACCTGTGAAGACGGTTTCTATAGCCTTGGGAGGAAAGGGCGAGAGAAGATTTTCACTCCAGTCACATTGGGATGTGTCTCAATATTTTAGAGTAAGCACGTATTTTATAATATGAACTTCTAATGAATTTCCACACTTGAACTTCAAAAATCCTTAAAATACTTTAGGCATTTTTGTCACAAATGAAAATACATTGCAGTTTTCATTTGAACTAAATGTTCCAAATTATCTATCCACTGAAAAGGATAAAATCAAATCCTGAGACATCTTCTACTTAAATTGCAATCGGTAAAACGTTGTAACTCTGGCTGACCTTTTATTTTTTAGGGCTTATTTTATTGTAGAAGGTAGCCTTATCTTGGCCCTGTCCCAGCACAGCCAGAGTTTTTCATTACCACTGTCATTGTAGAGTGTTGCCTAATTTTCTTTATGAAAAGACTTGGGCTGTGAAGAGAAACTGATTTTGTAGATAATTAATATAGTATAAGGGTGAACTTTTCAAGAAATTGAAAATAATCCTCTTGTATTAAAGTAAAATGGTTTTAATAATATTCTGTAAACTGAATAATATTTCTAGGACGAAGAAAAAGCTAAAGAGAAAAAGAGGCCATTGGGTGATACAAAGCACTTCTGTCCGGTGGTTCTCAAAGAAAACTTCATCCTTCAACCTGGCAGCATGGAAGAAGCAGCTAAATATCGAGAAAAGATCTACTACTTTTCTAGTGCTGAGGCGAAAGAAAAGTTTCTGGAGCACCCCGAGGACTACGTGGCTCATAAAGAGCCGTTAAAGGTAAAAGCGACATCCCTCCATAGTGACTGCCCCCAAGTGCCGAGGGGACTTGTGGCCACTCTCCTCCCTTGCACTTAATAGTGAAGGCTCCACTCACAGAGTACAGTGAAAATATTTATATTCAAAGAACAATTTTTAAAAATATAACTTGAGATAGTCAACTGCTTAATGAATACAAGTAGGTTCCAGTTTGGAGTCATAAAATTTTTGGAAGCCAGGGATGGTGGCTCATGCTTGCAATGTCAGCTGTTTGGGAGCCTGAGGCAGGAGGATTCCAAGTTTGAGAGCAACCTGGGCAACTTGATGAGACTCTGTCTCAAAATAAAAGAAAAAGAGCTGGGGGTGCAGCTCTGTGATTTCTGGTTCAGTATTTAGTGGTGTGGAGTCTGAAGAAGTTCTAGTGATGGAAATAGGGAGGGGTGCACGGCACGCTGGGTGTACTGAGTTGTACACTTCATCAGGACATAGGCACTAAATTTTGCCTCACACGTATTTTGCCAGCATTTAAAAAGTCCGTACTATGGATCTGTTTTGCAATCCTGGAAATAACACACACACACACACACACACACACACACACCCACACACCCACACCCACACACACACACGTACAGTCTGTTTTTGTTTATTTATAATCTGTTTTCCAATTATATAAAAATTATATATCCCTACATGGGTCCTCTAATGCTGAGCTATTTTGACATACAATTTTAAAATTATTTTTGTTAGTATGTAATGTGATATACAGTACTTACATGAAACTTGAGAAATGAGTGGGCGTACATAGCACATCAAGCTCACACTCACTCCCTTCCTCATTCCCCGCTCTCCCACTCCCTCCCTCGTCACCGCTCCCTTTCCACACACCCGTCTCTCTCTCCGCAGTCGTTTCCTTCCTTCCTTCTCTTGTGTTGGCTCTGTTATGTTTGTACTTTGGATTCCTTGTATTAGAGAAACGGTGATCTTGAATCTTCTGGGTCTGATTCACCTCACTAAGCATAGTGGTCTCAAATGCTTCCATTTACTCACAGACGACTCAAATTTGTCTTTCTTTATGGCAAAGTACTATTTCACTGCATGCATATATTCCACATCTTCATATGTTCATCGGTTGATGGATGTTTTGGTAACTTCTGTGCCGTAACAGTTGTGAGTTGTGCTGCAGTGAACATAGGCACACACACGTCTCTGATAGATGGTGCTTTTAACTCTTTTGGAAAGATACCAGTCACGTTGAATATCCGTTTTCAGCTTTTGGGGAGTCTCCACACTGATTTCCATAATGGTCAAACCAGTTTATAGAGCCTCCAGCAATGTAGGAGGGCTCCTTCCCCCCCCCCCCCCCCCCCCCCCCCCCCCCCCCCCCCCCCGCAACCTCATCAACATCTATTTTTGTTATTTTTGTTTTTGTTTTTGTTTTTGTTTTTGGAGACAGGGCCTCACTCTGTAGCCCAGGCTGGTCCTGAACTCACTGTTGAGCCCGGGCTGGCCTTGGATTAGGACAATCCCCCTGCCTCAGCCTCCTGAGTTCTGGGCTTACAGGCGTGCACCACCACGCCCAGCATTATGTGGTCCTGGGGAAAGCAAACTGGGGCCTTTAACCATTGTGCCACAACTCCAGCCCCTTGAGTTCTTGATAGTAGTCATTCTCACTGGCGTAAGATGAGACTTCAGTGTTGTCTTGATTTGCATTTCTCTAGCGACCGAAGCTGTTGAGTATTTTTCATGCACTTATTAGCACTTGTATCTCTTCTGAGAACTGTCCATTCATTTCACTTGCCCATTTTTAATTGAATCATTTATTTTGTGGAGTCTATTTTTTTTCATTCTTAGACTTTTTCATTGTATTTTTCAAAATATGATTTTGCCAGGAGGATATTTAAAGGTACTTAGGGTATTTGGCTATTTGTTCTCTTCAATTTTCTGTTACTATAATTCCCTGCCATGTGATAATGGGATCAAAATATATGAATTGCAATACATTGTATTGTTACTTTTGATAACATTTTAGTGGTTTAGTCGTCGTCGTTGTTGTTACTGGAGTTGAACCGTCACTATATTCACTATATTCTCAGCCCATTTCTTATATTGAGAAGAGTTTTTGAGTCACTAAGTTACCTTGGTTAGGCTCAGACTTGAGATTTTCTCACCTCAGCCTCCCAGAGTGCTAAGTTAATAGGCCAGCATCACCATATCCTACCTTTGCTTCTTAAAACTGAACATACAAACACAGTTAAACTCTCCTAGCTAATCTGGGCCGTTTTCGTGAGTATCAAGTACATGGTGTGGACAAGGACTACTGAATATGTGGATGGTTGTGCTTTCGCTGAGAAACTCTAATCAACTGGTATAGATTTGCAGGCTACTTATGTGCTGTAGCTTCTTGCTTCTTTTGTTGCCTTCGTGATCATTTCCTTTGAGTCTGGTTTCGTGCTTTGATATAACCTTGTTTTATCCAAATCCGTGTGGGTAAGTACCAAAAATCCTGGCGGTGATTCCATAATTCTTGGGTACAGCATAAAATGCATTAGGTTCTCTAAGAGCTGTGCCCACTTCTACCAGGGTACCTCTCGGAGCAGCAGGGAGCCCTAATTGTCATAACTTTAAGTTGGGAAGTGAGCTACATACTCCCAGCCAGTTTCATCACTGTGGGATTTAACAAGTGATCCAAAAGTGCAATGTAATCTGCCATCTGCCGCCTCCCAGTGAGATGAGGAAACAGGCCCGGAGAGGCTAAGTACCTTGGCTAAAGTTAACCAGCAAAAGCCACCTCTACTTTGTTCCCCTCACTCTTGCCCCAGGTGACTGAGACATTGTGGTTTAATCTGGTCTAACCTTGTATAGAGGAGACAGAGCTGCAGCAGCAGGAGGCCTGGCTCCAAAGCATTGCAGAAAAAGACAGCCACCTGGTATCAGTGCATCAGAGCCCCAAGATGGAGAGGGGGAGGATGAAGAGAATGAGGACAGTGGAGGGGGCTCGTAGGATGATGAGAACATGCAGGATATGGACAAGGTGAATGACTATAGTGAGTCACCTGATGATGGAGACGTCGGTGAGGGGGGTGGACACCGAAGGCAACGAACACGATCAGAGCCAGTGAATGATCAAGGCAGACAAGGCATGGGGACCCCAGGGAGACCTCGGGGAGACCCCAGGCCAGCCCAGCTATCCTGCATCTCCAGCCACAGCTCCTCAGCCTGCAGAGCCAGCCATGGCCCCATCGCCTGAAGGCTCACCTCCGGGCATCTTCCCAGCTGCTGCTAGCACCTGGTGTCCTTTACCTTGTTCAGACCATCAGGCTGCCTTGGGGTCCCCAGAGCCTGAGCCCTCCCTGCCTTCTTGGTTGGTACTTCATCCCTTGGTGGCCAGATCTGGTCTCTTTCTAAGCTTTTTAAATAGAGATAGAGACAGATAACTTGTCCCTCTACCCCCACCAAAAAAGTGAGCCTATAGCTACATAATTTCATACCATTTTTTCATTATTTCTTACTGTTTTTCAGTATTTTTCTTAAGTGATACCATAGTTTGGTATAAGTCTTGCTAGAAGCCAAGTCCTTTAATGCTGGAATCCAGTACACTGGAAACACATAAGCAGAGAGTGACGAAGGGTGGTCTCTCACAGGGAGTCCCTATGTGGGTGGTGTCCCACGGGGGAGTCCCTATGTGGGTGACAAAGAAGGATAATAATTATTGCATGGCGAAATAAACTGTTTCTTCTATTATGACTTTCTCTTGTTTTTGTGGGTTTTTAAAATTTTGTTTTAATATCTGGGTATGGTGGTGCCTGCCTCTAATCCCTGCACTCAGCAGGCTGAGGCAGGAAGACTGTTGTGAATTCAAGGCCAGTTTGGCTCCAGAGTGAGTTCAGAACCAATTTGGACTCCAGAATGAGAGCCTGGTTCAAAAAACTAAATAATTACATTAAATTTTACTTGCTGAAATACATCCTAACCAACTTTCTTTATATCTGAACTGTCATTATTTGGTTTTCATAGATATGAGGCTGTAGGCATGGATTTTTAAGCTGTAAATCATTTTCTCTTCTTTCTTGATGTCCAGGGACTTTTATTCATTGCACTGGATGTGCACTCATTTTCTAATTTTACAATACAATTGACTTTTGCCCTTCAGCATTAATTTTTTATTCCAAAGAGCTCTTCTTCCTCCCTGGCAATTTGCCTCCCCCACCAATCCTCATTGTCTTTTATGGTCTCACTGTATTAGTTTCTTTTTCATTGCTGTGACTCAATACCTGACATCACAAATTTAAGAGAGGAAAGATTTATTTTCACTCACAGTTTCAAAGACGGCCAGCAGCAATAGAAGTATATGACTGAGGCAGAGGTGGAGGCAGCTCCTCATGACATCACAAAAGGTAGCCAACTTCCATCAAGTCCAGTCTCTCCTCAGAAGAAAAAGCTGTAACAGTCTTTCTTCTTCCCTCCTTTTATGTAATTTGAGTTCCCAGTTGGACCTTCCACATCCAGGTGCGTGTTCTTCCCTCATTCACTGGCTCACAAATCACGCACTCTCTAATCCAGGCTGGTTCCTAATTGCCTAATCTATGCATGGTTCCTAAACGCTAATCCAGGTATGGTTCCTAATTGCCTCAAGTTGACATAATTTCTCCAATGGCCACACTATCTTTTTAAATATTTTAAAAACCCTTTTCTTTATTCCTCACATTACCTTTCTTCTCTTGACTATTTCCCTGGTGTGCTTTTTCCAAGCCTCTTCGACATCTTGCCCTATGAACATATCTACAAGGACAAAAGATGAAGGAGCTGCACTCCTTGCTCTGCTGCTGCTTGAAGTCTATGAGTGACCTTGCCACTTGAGGCTCCTACCACCCAGCCATGTCTTCCCTCTTCTTGTTGCTGTTGCCTCTACCAGTTTCATAGTCATTTCCTACATCTGCAGAAGATGAGCTGCCGTTGGTACTTCTCCCAGCTCTCGCCATTGTTCTCAAAGACTTCAGCATCCAGTGAAAGGCCCACACAACCCTGGGCTCCAGCTTCAGGCTTCCTCACCTTTAGCATGGAGACTGCAGGAAGCAATGGACAAGTCGCCCAAGCTTTGCTATTAGTGATTTTATTTTTTGGTTTTGAGAGATTTTTAAAAATCTTACCAAGAAATTTACTTTTCATTCCTTCTTAATATTAAATGTTTAAGAAAATACAAAGCTAGTTTATTTTATTGAATATTTTTGACATATAATATGCAGATGATCTCTGGGTTGTTGGCATTTCCCCAAGGACTACTGTTGATACAATGACTTCTGTTACTTAAAATACTGTGATTGGTAATTTGATTGTCCACTGGATTGGATTAGGGGACAACTGAAAGGATGACTGGACTGTAAGGGCAGTTGCCTCGCCAACAGAACAAACCATTGACAAATTCATCACCGAATAGTGAAATGAGGCCCAGTTGAAGGAACTAGGTCACTGGGAACATATGGTATTGAACTTCTAACTTTCCACAGACTCTTTCCCTCTAATTTTGCTTTCTGGTTGCCATGAGATGAGCAACTTTTCTCTGCCATGTCGTTTCTGCCCAGAAGCCAGCCAAACAAAGACCAAAATCTCTGAAATTGTGAGTCAAAATACACCTTTCCTCCATTTAAGTTGTTAGAGTTTCTATCTCAGTAATAAAAATCAACACACATCCTGAAGTCTAAATACTCTTGAGATTGCAAAGTGATCATCACTATCTGTCATAGGGAAGGCAATTCATGACCTCATTATTAGGTCAAAGGAGGAGCCTGGAAGAAAAAAAAATGACCAACAGCAAGAAAATTTGGAATGGAAGTTTATTGACCTCCTGACCTTAATCCTGGGTAGTAGGTCCAGGTGTAATGCATCAAGGAGATATTAAAAGGGGGTGATTATGGGGTAAACAGAGCTTTTATGTAGTGTGGGTGAATTAGCCAGCATGATTGGGTTGGTTAGCTGGCATGTGGGTTGAAATTGGGCGTGAAAGAACAAAGCATAGTTGCCTGATAGGTTGGGAGAGCAGGTGAGTTAAGAGAGACAGAACCATGCTTGAGGTCAAGGTTGTTGCCATCAGTTGACTAAGTGTTGAGGTCAGCAAAGATATTGTATTAGGGCTAGAAAATTCAGGTTACTGTGGCCAGGAAGGAATGAGGGAACAGCTCTCTGTAAGCCAATCTTATACACAGAAAGCCAAGTTCTATGTGGGGACACTGGGAAAGTTCAGCACAGAAGTTCAACACTGGGCTCCACATTTGTGCCTCCTAAGTCAGTCCAAATTTCTTTTCTTCATTCTGTGTCCTGCCTCTCTCTGACCCACCCCATGCCAGGCTCCTCCTCTACGAATATGCCTTCTGGGACCCCATGGCTCTGGTAAAACTGTGTGTGGAAGGCAGCTGGCAGAAAGTTTTGGTGTTTTCCACATCCAGTTTGAAGAATTTCTTCAAGAAAAGCTACTGCTCAAAACTGGAAAGAAATATGGACCTGACTTTGAGGGAGATTCCGAGGATGAACAGGCTGCCAGACAGGAGCTGGAAGAACTTGCCATTCAGGCCGACGTGAAGATGGAGGAAGAAACCACGAAGAAGCAGGTGATCTGGTGCAGGTGGCTGTGCTTGTTGTCATCACTGCGGGGAAGTAGAATCAAGTAGTATGACATTTATAAAGTTTCGTAAAAAGGTAAAATTTAGCCTTTAAAAGTTATTCAAGCCTCTCAAGTGCTGGGATTACAGGTGTACACCATCACACCTGGTTAGAGTTTTAAAACTTGATTTATTTTCTAATTTTGTCTTTAGCCTCTAGAAGTGCAGCTTACAGAAGAAGAAGAGGCAGTCAGATCGAGTCTAGTGGAAAATGAGCCCTTGCCTCCTGAGACGCTCGAAGTCATTCTTTCTGAGTGGTGGCTTAAAGAACCAATACGGTATCTGAATTTTTATAGGATTAACATTCATTGATTTTTATTTGCTTTATTCTTGGAAGTAAAAGTATAATGCAACATAAATTTAAGAATTTTCTCTTTTATATTTACGTAAGTGAATGATTCTTACTGGAACTTCACATTACAAATATATGTGGAATATTTGAAATATACTGGTGCCAGGGTCCCATCTCAAAATAATGAAGTCAGAATCCAGCAGAGTGTGAGACTAGAAACCAGACATGGGATTGTGAAACCCCAGGTGACTAATTGCAGTTAAGAACCTCTCTTTTGAACCCATTAACCCTAATAACATACTTGATTCTCACTCTGAGGCCTCTACAAAACAAGCAGTAAAGAGCCCTTACTGGTTGCCTGTAGTGCTCTCTCCATGCCAGATCCCAGGCACCATCCTGACCCAGATAGGACAAGACTCCAGTTCACCAGCACTTAAAACTTCACTTCAGGTTTCTAAGAAGGAGGTCTCGCCTCCTTAGCCACCAGAAGAGAATGAAATGTGTTGGTAATACTGATTGTGACATACACGTATATGCGAATTGTTGATTCAAATCTGTCTGTATGGCAGAGTAGTACTCCTTGTGTACATGTACCACATCTTTTGTGTCCGTTGATCGATTGGTAGGTATTTTGCATATTCCACAATTGTGCTACTATTGGTTATGTTGTTATAAACATGGGGATGCATGGAAAGATGCTCAGGAGAGCTATCACTGGGTCAAATAGAATGTCTATATCTATATCTATTTTCCCTCTATTTTTCTTAGTCTGTATGTGTGCTACACAATGATTACATTGACCTTGAAAATTTTGCACACATATATATTGTGTCAGCCCAGTTTTGGCCCTCCTGACCCCTCCCTCACCACCTCTGACTCCCAGTATCTCACCCATTCAATTCTATAAAATGCCTGTATTGCGGCTTTCTCATACTAGAGAAACCATGTAATACTAAACCTTCTGAATTTGGTTCACTTCACTAAACATGATGGTCTCAAGTTGTATTTTCATTTTTTGTTGAGGAATCTCCTTACTGGTTTTGATAGTGGTTATACTAGTTTACAGTCCCGCCAACAATGTAAAAGGGTTCCTTTTCCTCTGCAACCTCACCTGCAACAATTGCTGTTTGAGATCTTTCTGCCCATTTTATTGATATGTATAGATGCGATACGTAATGTTTACATCGATCTTGAGTGTTTTGTGCATATACATATCGTGACAAAATTACAAATCCTTCCTCTCTCCCCTTTCAATCCTCCCACCTCTCCACCTCCCCTCCAATTCCCATTATTAGCTTTATGAAATAATTGTGATCTTGGTTTCTCATATCAGAGAGACCATTTGACATTTGAACTTCTGACTCACTTCACTGAGTGTAATGGTCTCAAGTTGCATCTATTTACCTACAAAAGCCCCCAACCTATCTGTCTTTATCAACAAGTAGTATTCTATTGTGTATAAATACCACAATTTGATGGATATTTTGGTGTCATCCGCATTTTAGCTATTGTTAGTGGTGCTGCTATGATCATGGGTATACCTGTATCTCTGTTATCTCATTGGGATAAGATAGTACTTTTATGATGTTTTGATTGCATTTCTTTAATGGCTAAGGATGCTGAACATTTTCCATTTATTTGCTGGCCATTGGTACTTCGTCATCTGAGAGCTTCCTATTTATTTCAAATGCCCATTATTTTAATTGGGTCTTTGACTTTGAAGGTCCTATTTTTCTTCAGTTCTTTGTGTATTCTAGTTATTAGTCTTTTGCCCTAGGTGTAGGCGGTAAAATTGTCTTTCTATTTTGCCTGTTTTCTCTTTATTCTGTTGCTTTCTTTGACATGCAGAAGCTCTCACTCTGCCCCCAAGCACAGGGTGTCATGCTTATTAGGGGAGGGATCTTTTCTTGTCTTTTTTTTCCCTCGGGGGAACTTGTTTTTTAGGTTTGGAACTGGGGATTTAACCCAGGGCCTTGAGCGTGCCAGGCAAGCACTCTGCCACTGAGCTACATCCCCAGCCCTGACATGCTTATTAGGTGGGCTCATCCCCAAGCCTCAGAGAACCTATTCTCTCTTTTTCTTTACCAAACTTCTACTTAATAATAACTGTAAATTGGTAGACTATAATTTTATTTTAAATATGAGCATAATCTATTCAAATTTTAACCCAGTTTTATAGATTTCAGAGAACACATACTGTGTATACTACTAGAAATATTAAAAAAGAAAACACGCTGTCGCGAGCACTCCGTAAGAGGAGACAGACGGGACAGAGGCAGATGAATTTACCTGGGAATGTTCTTTATTCACACAACAATCAACCAATGCAATTCATAAATTAAACTATAATAAATCAATCAATTAATTATTAAGCAGGAAAGTAAGCATTGTTCTGCCTCCTAAAACTATTCCCTTCCTGGGTCCCTTATGCTCATCATGCGACGTGTTCTTGACTATCAGCGACCACAGCCGACCCGCGTATGAGCTTGTCCAGGGCTGGCCAGTCGATGGCTGTATCAGGACTCGCCTATAGGTGCCCAGCTACAGATAGCGATTTCATCACACAGGATCCACACACAGGTAGCTCACAACATATAAGTACCATACAGAGCTTTAGGCAGTTTCCAGTAGTTTACTTTATTGCATTTAATATGGGTTTGCTTTCTCTTTGTGGTCCTCATGCCATTCATACCAATGCCTTCGAGTCTACTCTCCACATTCTACCTGGGCTCCGGACACACTCCAAATAGCTTTTAAAATATTCTTTACACATTTGACATAAAGTTGAGATTTAATAGTGCCTATAAAATCTATAATATAGAGATGTAACAACATAGGTGTATGTACATCTAAAATAGAGTATCGTAAACATTTGCAATATGAAAATATCTACCTAGCTCCACAGGCTTTATACTAGACGGTTTCCCACGATTTCCAGAAGAGGCACAGTTTATGGGGGAGCGTGGATTTTTTCCAGATGCTGCTGTTTTTATACAAGTTGATGATCAAGACATATATGATCGTCTCCTTCCCTTCCAAATTGAAAAGTGGAAACTGAAACAGCAAAAGAAATTAGAAAGAAAAAATCTCATCAAAACCATGAAGGCAAAAATTAAGGTATGCTTCCAGAACAATCTCTTGAGTTTCTACTTAGATAGTAAAATAGTTTCCACAAGAATATAGTTCTTTAATCTTAATACTTCAGTAAGAGTGAAAATATTTTTTGTCAAATATTAAGGGAGAATAATAATAAGAGTTAAGAATTATTTGAGGCTTCTTGGTAATCAACATGATAATGCTCCTCTCTTCAAGTCATTTAGGAGATACTGATATACTAAGGATTCCCTTGACCCTACCCAGCAGGGCAGGGGAGGCATCACCCCATGACAAGCTCTGAAAACTTCAGGGGTTGTCTGAGTCTGCTTATGCTTTTCCATACCCACTAACTGTAGCCTGGTTCCCATCCTGGGTTTACCCTGGTCCTCCTCTAGTCACCTACTGCTTGTCCTTCCTAGCTTCATCTTGGCACCTGCCACACCAGCATCCTTACAGCTAATTCCAAACTAATTTTTCTGAAACTCTATTTTGATCAAGTCATTGTATTGGGGTCTGAATTCCAAATCTGCCTCAAAAACCATTTTTCTAATAGTATTTCTCCTTAGGACCTAAAGCCAATCCTTCTCTTTAGTAACACTCACACCATAAACATCTCCATTCTCTTATCTAGGTATTTCTTAAACCATCTTCACAAGTGCTATGTGATATTACATGAGTTACAACCTCAGAATTTCTATTGACTCACCATTAGGGTGGGATGACATTGTTGAACCTGCCAATTTATCTTAAGCCCAAAATGAAACAATTCTCAAAGTAGCAGGGGCATCTGGCAGACACCAAGAATTGGCTAAACTTCTTTGACTGTTTATTTGAATTAAGATTAAATATCTTTTAAGAGACCCCAGCTTGAAGAGTTCAACCAATCAGCCCTCATATCCAAGGGGAATGGGCTAGTTTTTATGAAAATGTTGAAGACATTGGGATGGGTGCATTTGACTTCGAGGACTCTGAAAACATGGGGCAACTTCATTTTCCATGCCTGTGACCATCTCCGCTGTGCACACACTTCCCTCATTTGTACCAGTGTGTGCAAGCACCTTAGTAAACTGTAGAAAAGATCACTAAACATTTTCATCACCTCCGAGTGTACTTCTAGTTCTCCATATCTGAAATCTACTGTCATAGAAAAGCAAAATAAATAAATAAAACCAAACAAAAATGTACAATGTGTTTTTAAAATTAGTTCTAAAGTTTGTGAACTTACTGACCCCAAATGCTGTTTAAAGGGAAATATCTGATCAAGTAGCAGCAGAACCAGAGTGCAAATGACATACTTTCCACCATCACATTCTTTACTGGAAAGATACTTGTCCTTCTGTCCAAATATTATGTCCAAGTTGGAAAACGCCTATTTATACATAGGAAGTAATTTTTGTCACTTTCTGTTACATTTTTAACAGGAGGATATGATTGCTAAAAGAAGAGCTGAACTTATGTTAGAAAGAGAGAGAAAAAGGAAAGAAGAGGTAAGTAATTAAAATTGGTTTTAAAAAGCAAAACACTCATTACCTATGGTCCCAATATTTTAATGACACATTTAAAATATTAAAGGAACTACAGAGATTTATATAGGATTGGTAAAATTACACATTTGTATTGTCTTTATTCATTTGGGCATACTTTAATATACTACATGATTAGGAAAAAAGAGCACTTCTTAAAGAAACTAAAACCGTTTAGCATGTTTACATAATGTAATACAAAATGTAGTCATACTAGGAACTGTGCCTCAAGATTCTTTTCTGTATGTTTGCTTTTCAAAAGCTTTATTATGGGATGCCTACATGTTTACTTTACAGTCATCTAGTTTCAGGTTTACCAAACTTTTTGACATATATATCTTTCACTAAAGTTGAGGAAAGTTTGGACATCATTCCATTGGATTTTTTTCGACCTCACTGACTTTCTATCTTTTCCTTGTAAACTTCAGTTACAAAATTGATTAGACCTGTGCTATTGTTTCATGTGTCCCTGAGGCTCTGCTACAGATCATACTGAAAATAACTGCTTTAAAGTCCTTGTTTGGTAATTTTAACATCTGGAATGTGTATTTGATTATTATATTTCTTCATGGGAATGCATACAGGTTTATGATCCTTCATATTTGTGTAATTTTGGCTCGCTTCCTAGAATAATAAGTATCTCCTGCATAGCCATGTACCACTTTTCATAACCTCTTATTCTACATTGGGATTCTGTGTTCTGTTGTATGCATCCAAAGAGAACTGCTTTTGATTATTCTCTAGAATGCTTGAAAGAGTTAAGAGATAGTAAGAGGAAAGGAGTGAAAGTGTTTGAGAGAGAGAGAGTCCGAGAGAGATAAAGAGAAACAGAAATTGTGCACATCTTCTGCTGAGGTTAAAGATGGCAGGAAAAAAGTAGCATTGCTACAGAACATCATTTACCATTTAAAGAAAAATGAAATTAATTATTTCCCCTAGAAAAAAACCTGTGGGTCTTTCAGATGGTTTGCTGTAAAGACTTTTCTTTTTTTACCATATTAGCCTTCTTTTAAAAATTAATGTTGTGCTAGTTGTGTTATCTAGAGTCATCTGATAAGAAATAGAAATAATCTATAGGTCTGAAAATATTCCTTAGTGCACAGCCCTTGTCTGACATGTATGATGTGCTAAATTAAATCCCACCTCTGAAAAAATAAGCACCTGTATGCCAAAAAGTAAAACCATTATGTACCACTTGCTTAAACTTTTACCTGGATGGTCTGATGGGATATAGACTGCAAAGAGTGAAGATCAACCCTGCCAGCCCCTCATCTAACTAGCTATGACATACATTTGTGCAATAAAGAAAAATATGAATAATTTATAAAGAAATTAAACCATCGAGAAGAGGCCATAGGTAATGGAACGTTGGCCGGTATTTTCTTTCATCTGAGGCAAGCTCCAACCTTCCCGTCTCTGCTTATTCAGACAGCCGGAGCTCAAGCAAGGGACATTACTCGCTCACAGATGTGCGTCATAGTTAGTTAGATGAGGGGCTGGCAGGGTTGACCTTAACCTGCTGTGAAGTTTGCTTTGTTCAGTGGGAAGCATCACACTGAGGTCTGTACACGCAACTTAGTCTCAAATCCTGCCGTGGTCTTTAATAGCCATTCCTGCAGTAATGCTATATCTCAGATGGACAACTGCCTTCTAAACGGAAGTGACATTATTAATACAGCATTTTATGCCAAGTAACTCTAACAACATAGTCATGTGCCATCCCCAGGTTTTTTCTAAGCAGTGTCCATGTTTATTTGTTTGTTTGTTTTGTACTGGGGCTCAAACCCAGGAATGCTCTGCCTCTGAGATACAGCACCAGGCCTTTCAAAAATTCTTTAAACATTTTTTCCCTTATTTTGTGAAGGTCTCACGAAGTCACATAGTTACCCAGGCTGGGATGGTACTTTGGATCCTCCTGTCTCAGCCTCCCAAGCACTGGGGCTATAAACAGGTGCCACACACACACGTTTGGGCTTCCCTCCTATTCACTCATTTCATGCTCCCCAGAACCCTGCATTTTTATTATTCCTATCTTACAGAAAAGAGACTAATCTCCTTACTGTTCATTCAGGTAACATGTTTTTTTATACTTTTTGAACTGCTGTTTTTTCCTGAAGATCATCAAAACCATATCCCATTCTGACAACTGCAGACGTTTCATAGAATTTAATACCGCGTCTATTTATTTAGCCGGTGGCTGCTGTGGTGTCAGTCTTGAAGGTGGGACATTGCTGGATGCCAGATGTTTCCATCCTACTGTGCTTCTACATAAATGTTTCTGGTGGTGCGTTGACAGGGCTGCGGGCACGTGGCTTACGCGTGTAGTAAGAGGGCTGTTCTCTTCCCTAGGTCGGGGCGAGAGAGGACGATGAAGACAGCGAGGAAGAGCCCGAGGAAGACGATGACGACAGCGAGATCATCCTTGAAGTTTTCACAAAAGACGAGGAGGGGATGAGCGAGGATGAGGAGCAGGAAGCCGAAGCAATTGAGCGCCTGCGGAGTGAGCTCGGGGAAAAGTTTGAAACAGATGTGAATAATTTGCAAATGATACAGGTAATGACTTTTTCTTTATTTTTCCTAATTCAAAGGTAGCACCTGAACGTGAAACCAAAGCTTTGCCTTAGTGCCTTCTTTGCGGAATTTCAAAAAGAAGAGTGCACGTTAGGAATGCATTCCTCTTGCCCTACCTCTTGACCCGGAAAACCAGTCCATAAAGAGTAGCAGTGAGGTCATAAGGAGTCAGATCCTTGCCAGGGCACAGGAGTGGCTTCTCTCCCGTGTGGTCACCTGAGGTATCTGTGACTGGATACCAACAGCCTTTTCCTGCCAGATGTTACCTTCTATGATTTCTCTCACCAGGAAGAATTTGAGAAGTTTTTGATGCCAATAATCTCAGTTAACGGAACTCGAAAAATTCACATCGTACAATACGTGCTGAATACGAAATTGAAGCCCCTGGTGGACAATCGTGCCAGCATTTTTGAATCATGTGTTGCAGTGTCAGCTCCGCTTGCCCAGAAAATGCTCGCCTTTACTTACAAGTATATAAGCACGTTCGGCTACTGGGACCCTGTAAAGGTAATTTCAGCAAATGCATCTGGAAGCACTCTTATTTGTTTATTAAAAAATAAAAGTATACTGAGGAAGAAGGTTGAATTATTTAAAAACTTGTAAATGCTGTATTCTTAACTAGCTGTAAAACATACAGAGGGATTTGAAATGGAATCATTCAACTTCTAGCTTTTCTTTTGTTGGTACATGGCATGGAGCAGATATTCCCCCTTAAGTTTCTTCTTATTTCTACCATTTACTCCCAACCCATGCCACCATGCTGTTCCACCCATCTTCTGTTGCGTCTAGGGATGCTGATATACTATGTTAAAAAAGAAATCCAGTCTCAACACGAGTTAGAGAGTCTTCATCACCACCAGAGCGTAGCAGAGGCACCACTCCTTCCATTCCTTTCCACACCCATGCCTGAAGGTGCTTTTGTGGGTATTTTCTCTTTCATGACTGCTGCTAAAGCTAATATAAGTAAGAACCTGCATAAGAATTTGGAGGAGAATCCAGTGGAATTTGCCCTACCAATATACCCCCAAAGATAATACGAGAACCCACTTGTAGTCATCTGATCTGGCTACCATAAAAAATCCACCATAGTGAAGTCTGCTTAAGTAACAGAATGTTTTCCTCTCATTTGTGGAAACTGGAAGTCCCCGACCAAAGCATTAACAGCTGTGGTGTCCTTGAGGCCTGTGATTTTGCTCTTGGCTTGTAGACAGCCACCTTCTCACAGTATCATCACATGAACTCTGTTCCACACGAGCTCCTGGGGCCTCTGCTCGAAAGGATACCAGCCCTATGAGATTAGAGGACCTATCCAGAGGACCCCATTTAATCTAAATTACCCCCAAAAGCCTTATCTCTAAATATGGGAGACAGAACTTCAACATATGAGTCATAGGGAAAGCAGGGAATTCAATGTATAATACCATGCTAGCAATGGATCTATTTGTGATCCACTATCCTGTGAATAAATAAAACAACCTCATGTTCCTTGGACAGAAATGTTCAATATGCAGAAAAGAGATGATAAATTAGGAGATAGAAAAACTATAGTTGTCGTAAACTTCAAGCTAGAAAACATTAGTTTGATTACATACTAGTAATTTTATCATCAGCAGTTTTACTTTTATTTAATATTAATATAGAAATTACTTTGATTGCATATTAGTAATTTTATCATTAGCAATTTTACTGTTATTTAATATTAATATCTGATTACAATTAGTTTTAAAATTCTGTAATAAAGATTTTGTTCAAGTATTTTGCACGTGTCAATGTATTTGGAAGAAATGCTGTATAAATTAAAGCTAATTTACAAACTTAACTGTTACAGCTCAGTGAAGGAGAAGCATTCCAGCTGGGTGGAAATGCAGATAATCCAATTTATCCTGTTATTCATCGTCAGTATATTTATTTTTTATCTAGTAAGGAAACTAAAGAAAAATTTATGAAGAATCCAATAAAATATATCCGCCAACCCAAACCTAAGCCAGCTATGCCGCCTGTTAGGATTACAATTGTAGGGCCTCCAAAATCTGGGAAAACTACAGGTGAGTGTGTCTTTGTTTCTTCAAGCATAAAAAATGGCTCCCTGACGGCCTGTGTCACCTCCTCAGGGTACCAGCTACTGAAATGAACTCAAAAAATTTAGGAAGCCTAAATAGACTATCAATCACTGGTTTAGAAGTGTTTTAATCTTCTTTTCATTATTGTGACAAACTATCTAAGGTAATCAGCCTGTAGAGAGGAAGCGGTTACTTGGACTCACTGCTGTGAGGGGTTCAGTCTGTGGCTGGTGGCATTGTTCTTGGACCTGTGGCAAGGCTGCTGATCGTGACAATGAGTGTCCGGAAGTGCAAGTTACCTATCTGCTTGGCTGGGACACAAAAGAAAGAGATGAGGAGAGTGAGAGCAGATTCCCATCTTCACCTTCCAAGGCTCCTATGGCAAGAAATCTCCCGGTTGGCCCTGCCTCCTACAGACTCAAACTTTTCCCCATAGTGCCATGGCTGGGGACCAAGCCTTTGACACTTGGGCCTTTGGAGACACTCTAGATTCAAACTTTTGCAAGGAGGCAAAACTGTAGCTTGATTCAAAAACAGTAACAGTCTGGATTCAAAGGACTTTAGAGAAAAAACATATCAAATTTTCAAAGAATTGAAAGCTAAACAGACAAAAAAAAAAAACCTCTTGTGCTTTTAAAGGCTTTCCTATAGCAGGAGAAATGATAGCTTCTTAAGGTATTTTTTATTTTCTTATTAAGGAACATAGTCTGTATAATCAAAACAATAAAAAATACAAATCCATGCACAAAAGACTGACTGTAGGTGGGTGTCCCTCTTATCCTCTTATGAAATGTACAAAAACAATGACATAAATAGGCCCCAACATGAATGACAGGGTAGAAAGAGAGGCAGTGGTCAGGTCGGATGAGGTGAATCTCTGAAAAGGGGGTGGACACAGACACTAACTGATTCCCCAAGCCCCATGGTTCTAAAGTGTTATGAAATTTGGAATTCGTATACTTACAAAAAAATTAAAATTAATATCATGTGAATTTTTAAACATAAAATTATTGTTAAAAACATGAAGAAGAATACAAATTTATTTTAAATTAGCAACTCTGATATTATATGCAACAAATATACTACAAGAAGAGAAATTTAAAGCTAATATGACTACAGTCAAATATACTAAATAAGTTATAAAATGTACTGTGAACACTATAGTAAAAATAATACATAAGTTTAAAAGTACAATAAAATTTTTTTGGATGGAATGTCCTACCCGCTGCGTATGATGTGTCCATTAGTGGCAGGCTGTGTGTGCAGTGGTCCCACCAGATTTCATGACCTGATGATGTTACAGCTGTTTTAGTTGATATAAGTCAATACACTCTGTGAAATTTTCAAAATGACAGACTGCATGAGGGTGGATTTTGTAAGAAATAACAGATGTTAAGCAAAAATTTTTAAACATGGTTTTTAAGACTATGACTCAAAAAGTACAAATTAACTGGGTACTAAACTCACAGTGGCTCAGGAGCTGAAGTAGAATTTCAAGTTCAAGCCCAGCTTGGGCAACTTATTAGAGTTCTCAAAATAAAGAAAAAAAGATCTGGGTACATAGCTCAGTGGAAAGGTCTGAGGTCCCAATCCTAGTGTCACACACACACACACACACACACACACACACACACACGCACACACACACACACAGAAAGAGAGAGAGAGAGAGAGAGAGAGAGAGAGAGAGAGAGAGTTCAAGTGAGTGGGTATGTATGGTCCCAGCTACTCAGAAAGCTGAGGCAGGAGGAGGACAAGATCAAGGTCATCGTGAGTGACTTAGCAAGACTTGTCTCAAAAGACATATTATTTGTGGAGCTAGGGTGTAGCTTAGCGATAAACTGCTGGACTAGCAGCACAAGGTCCGATGAACAATCCTAAGCACCAGAAGATTTTTTTTTTAATTTTGAAGTACAATTAAGTAATTTTACCCATTGCTAAAAGGAATGTACTACTATAATGTTTGAAATAATTTGTGTGAATTTTAACTGTCGTTTTTGTTATTGTTCTTTTAAGACATTAGTCCAAAAAATGAGCAGCTACGGTATTTCCAGATGACAGGAGAACATAAACAGTAGTTGGCGACAACAGGACTAGAATGCAAAGATAGGGGAAATGTTTCAAAGAAAAAACAGAAGGCTTCAGGGACTAGAGACTGAAGGGGAAAGGCGAAATGAAAGATTAAAATGTCACCACATACATTAAACTGTAGTGCTTTGTTCCAGAGATTCAGATGGAGTTTGCTTGCTCATTTAAACTTAACATGATGACAGTCATTTTCCAAATGTTCACAGAGGTAATGTTGCCCCAGAACCCCGGGACACTGACATTCAAAATTAGACCCCCATCCAGAGGAAAGGTGTGAATATAGACATGATGATATGGCTTTTCATTTTCTTGTTGAAATAGAGCTTTATTCTTGAACATGATGTTAAGTTTAAAAGCTTAATTTTTTAAAAAGAACGTTACAACCTGGTTTCAGTGTTTGTGGCAAAACCAAGGTTGAGAGTTCCAGGGCTGTCCCAGGGTCTCTCCTCGTGGAGCAGCATCCTGAGGCAGTCTTTGGCCAGTTAAGCCACATGTGTTATGACATGAAAGCGAGCTCTTTCCATATCCTCTGTCCTCTTCGGTTTCCCCATGGTGCCACGCAGGGTGGGGAGACTGCAGTGGGGTACAACCGCATCATGACACGGCATGTCCCCTTCTCAGTCCCTGGAAGCCATTTATCTGTAAGCACATTTAGGAAAAGCTGATGTGAATCCTCTTTCAGACTGTATCCAAAATTTATGTGATCTTGGATGAATCATTGTACTCTAGTGAGATTAATTTCACCTTATCTATAAAACTGGAATTCTAATACCCATTCTCCCGTGTGATAGAATAGCTGAAAATATCAAAGAAGGTCGTAAGAATTGCTGCGTAAGCCATAAATCACTGTTACAACGTGGGATATGCTACTACCATTTGTACAAATTATGCCCTAGAGGATTCAGTGCACCTACCTGGGTAGAGAGGCCGCTGTAGCACCATAGCATCCATGAATGGATAAGCATGGGAAAAACCTCTCAGTGAGGCGTGGAGCCACAGTCCCCTGCTCAAAGTGGCAGATACTAAGAATGAACATGGCATTATTACAGTGCTTTCAAAAATTTATTCCACCTCATCCAGAGGAAAATAAGACACTTAAGTATTTGTTTGGCTATGAAAACACACACACACACACACACACACACTCACACACACAGCACAGTTTGCCCAATATCCAGATGCATCAGACACAGCCAAATACTAAAAGTAGCTAATCTTTTATGATTATTAATCCAATAAAACATGGAAGTTACTTGCAATATTTCCTGGAATAATTTGAAAATTAACTTGATGTTGCTGTTAACCAGAGTCTGGGAGTAATGTTACCTGATGAGTTTCTGAAATAAATTTGACATTTTATGTTTTACAGTTGCGAAAAAACTTGCAAGTATATATGGTTTAAAACATCTGTCAGTGGGAGAGGCTTTGAGAACTGTGTTGAGCTACCACCCAGAAACAGAGCTGGCACTTATGATCAACTGGCACCTTCACAAAGGAATGGCAGTACCTGATGAGCTTACCATCCAAGCCCTGGATATTGCTTTGATGGAAAGTGTGTGCAGCACTGCAGGGTAGGCCAGTGGGCGGAGGAAGATGAATCTTTCAAGAAGTTTCTCACTAGCAGTTGGAAACACTCAAAAAGGGATTTAAATATAAAGAGTATAAGCTACCTCCCAAAATTTGAACACCTACTTGGTTCCATATTTTAATTTTCTGTCATAGTGAAAGTTGGCTTGAATACTTATAGGCCACTCCACTCCTGCAGCTACATGAGTTTTCCAAAAGCCTCCAAGTGTGTGCAGTCCTAAAAAAATAATAAAAAAATAAAATTAAAAAGACTGATTTGATCTCTACAAGATTGTAGCACTTCTCACTGCCCCACAGAAATTTGGAGGATCAGCACTCTCCTGCCCCATAGGTGCTGCTGGCCCTGCAGATGTGTTTTCTCTCCAGCCAGCTCCCACATAAGTAGCACTGGCCCTCCCATACAGCTGGGTTTGGACAGGTGAGCTATATGCATGATCAGCACCTGCAGCGTAGCCATTGCTCCTCCGCAACCTCTGACCACAGCTGGAGCTCACAACCAGGTCTCCAGCCTGGGCTGCTGATGTAGGTAGGAGCCACCTGGCCTTTCCTCACCAATGGTTTGTGTCATGTCTTTGAACAGGTATCTTAATTTCAATTTCTCAGAGTAGATTTTGTGGTGCTAGACTTTCCCCCCAGAAAAGGCCCTCTGGGTCAGGTAAGAGGGTCATGCCCACATTCAGTTATTACCTCCTCTGTGGTACTCAACTTTTATATAAGGGACCTTGATGGGGACCACCCCAATGGAATCACGAAAGTTTTTATTTTACCTCAATGTACCTGGGTTTCATAATGCTAAGTGTCATTTAAGTAACCACCCAAAAGAGAAAAGGATGTTAAACCATGTTTCTAAAATGACAGCGACAAGCAGGCGATGACACCCTTGTGGTTCCCCGTTCATGGTAGCCGAGCTGTAGTCATTTGCACTCCTTCCCACCAGAGACTGGGCTGGACAGTGCTGGGAGCGAGGCCTGCCGCTTAGGTCACGTGGGCACTTGCCGATGGCTAATAACCAGCACACTCAGCTTGTTTCCGCCTCGCAGTGAGTGGCCGACTTGTGAGGCCTGTCTCCCAGGGTTCATGAACAGACTTGATCAACTTCTCCTTTTGTTTTGATAGCAAGGTCTCGTTGTCCTCAGGTGGTTAGGCATAGACCCCCATTGCCCTTTTTGCCTAGAGTCATGCACAATGCACCTGAAGAAATGCTTCTGACTCAGGGTCAACAGGGTCCTCCCACCACCCCCTCCTCCCCTTTGCATCCTCATCACTTCACAAAACGTCTACACAAAAGGCTCTTCCCATCGAATACCTATAGCTTATTCCTGAGCATCTAGTACGTGCCAGGCCTGCCCTAGTGTTTCACACACCTGCTATCCAATCCTTAAATGAACTCCAAGATTAAATGTAATTTCACCTTGTTTCACTAAAAATTGAAGCTTGGAGAGTTGAAACCAGGTTTTGAATCTCAGCTTCTCTACAGCGCCTTCCACTGTTCATGCTTAAGAGAAATAGCACCAGAGAAACACAATGGTCAAGCAACTATGTGTGTTCTCTCCCAAATTCTGCCAAAACTTCACTCTGTGATTTTACGTATGTAGATCTGCACCTCTCTCCTACCCCTGCCTCTGTTCAGGAGGCCCACATGTGTATGGTCTTCTTGTGGCCCTTGGGCTGGATGGGTTAGAAGATGCAGAGAAGAAGGGAAAAATACAAAAAAAAAAAAAAAAAAAAAAGATAGCTGTGTTCCATAAGGGAAAGCCTGGGGCTACTCCTGGTTCTAGAAGACAGATGAGCAGTAAGAGAGACAAATGTGAATTTTTATTTTGATGTTTCTCTTTAATAGCATCGTCATTGATGGATACCCTGTAACAACACATCAAATGGATCTCTTGGAAAAGAACTTAATCATTCCCATGATCATCTTTGAGTTAGACGTGCCTTCCAAGGAGATTTTCAGAAGATTGCTCCTAGACAAAAGAAATGAACAAAAGTAATATATATCATGAAAACAGTGATAAAGAAATGAACTTTAGTTATTGGAGGAGGAAATTATTTTTAACAGCTTTTCCTATCCCTTCTCTCTCTTTCTATTAGTTTGCTGTACCCAATGCACAACAGTGCACAGATTATAGCTACCAGAAATGCAGTGTACCTCAAAAACGTTGGTGCAATTAGACAGTATTATCAAGAACAGCATCAGAACTGGTATGTGATTGATGGATTTCACAGTAAGTGGTGGGTGTGGAATGAAGTCGTGAAGAACACTCAGATGGTGACTAAACACATGCAGATGTACTTGGAAAGAATAAAGGAAGGTAAGAAACTACATTACAAAGTAAAATTAAATGCAAATTTCAGGCCTAAGTATCCCAGTTAAGATGGTTATTGAGGTGCTATGGTCTGAATATTTGTGTTCCTAGAGAAATTCCTATGCTGAAACTTGGTCAGGAACAGAATAGTACTAAGAGGCAGGAGCCTTGGGAAATGATAAACTCAAGAGCCCTCTGTCATCCTGAAAACAATTAGTGCTTTCTCAAAATTTATTTTTAAATAAAGAGGCCTGATGGAGCATGCATACCCTTTTGTGATGTGTGAGGGAGGAAGCAACAAGAAATTCACATTTATGAGGCAAAGGCCCTCCTCGGGATCCAGGATCTATTGGTAATTTGACCTCTGACTTCCCAGTTTCTGAGAGTATGAGCAATACATTTCTGTTAATTACCAATTCTCCAGTCTAAGACATTTGAGTCCAGTTGCCCAAACATCCTATGCTATGGGGATGAGTACTGTTCTACTAAGAATGACTGCTGCTGTTCCACCTATCATTCATTCATTCTTTTTTATTTTTGATGGATGCCTAATGCTCCATATTTATAGAGTACACCTAGGTAAGTCAGTGCCAGCATACAACCCAGGCATGGTGCTGCACACTTGTAACACCAGCAACCTGAGTCTCATGAAGAAAGAGCTGGGGCTTCCGGCCAACGTAGTCCTCAGTGGGTTCAGTGCCAGCCTGGACTACACAGAGTCCTTGGCTAAAAAAAGAAACAAACAAATAAGCAAACAAAAAACCACCATAGTATATGTAATCATTAAGTCGAGATAAAAAGCATGTCCATTCCACTATTTTTCTATGTTTTGAGCCTTTGAACTCTCTTGTAGTTCTTTGTAAAACATTTAAACTGCAAACTATGGTCGTCCTACTGTCCTGTGGAACAGCCAAACTTTTATTTTACCCAACTGCATTTTGGTAGCCACTGTCCAGTTTCGCTTTCTTCTCCCTCCTCTTCCCTCCGTAGCTGGTAATCATCACTATCTACTTTTCTTTCTAGACATCAATTATTGTGGGTTCTTGCTTGTTTGTTTGAGACAGATTCTCACTGTATAGCCTAGGTTGGTCTCGAACTCATGATCCTCCTGTCTCAACCTCCTGAGTGCTAGAGTTGAATAGTTTAGTTCCTTCTGTATAGGTTCCACTGGGACAGAACCCACTACCTTGTTTGTTCATGTGGTTGAAAGATTTGGTTCCTTTAGAGTTTTCCTGGACTGAGGACCCCAGTTCATTCCTGGCTGTTGCCATGTGAACCTCTTCAACATGGCAACTTATTATTAACTGGACAAGGTGAAAAAGCATGGAAGAAGGACAATAAAACAGAATTCATAGTGTTTTGTGATTTTTTTTTTCAGTGTCTGAGGGCAACTGTGATAAAAAGAACCACAAATTGGATGGCTTAAGTGACAGAAATATATTACCTCATAGGTTGGGGGGCAAGAAGTACAAAATCAAGGGGTAGGCAAGAGGATACATTCCCTGGAGGCCTCGGCAATGGGTGCACGCTGTGCCTTTCTCTTAGCCTCCGTGCTGCCAGCAAGCCTCTGGCGCGTAGATCCATCACCTAGATCTCTGCCTGTCATTACGGGGATCAGCGTACCTGACTGTCTCTGCGTCTTCATGTTTAGCTCTCTTTTCTCTGTCTGGATACACCTACCTCTTTCCAAAAAAAGGTCACATTCACAGGTATTTGTGTATTATAGGTATTCATAGGTGCTTCTTTTGAGAAGGTACAGCTCATCCTCAAACAGTAAGCCATCTGTTAAATGTCATCTTATTGTGTTTGCTATAATTATTTATCAGAAGCAAATTGTTAGACCCAGCCCACATACAGCAGGAGATGTTTCACAGTGCACGAAGTTCACCTTAGACAGGAGCATTTCTGTCCTACCAACCAAAGTAGCCGAACTATGGTTTGTGAGTCATGGTCCCACAGCCAATCTGAGACATTTCCAGGTGTGACCCTCCCCCAAAGGCACTACTTCCCTTGGTGAAAAGACATAACATATTGGCACCAAATATTATCCTTACCACTAAGGTAGAAATTAGTAATTTCACTCTGAAACATGTCATATCGCCTTGGAGGCTACAAGACAGTGGAATTTTTGGAGAAAATTCTTAAACATGTCTAATAGAAGAGATTTCTAAAATTTTTAAAAAGCTCATCACTTTTGGATAAATGTTTTTTCCCTTTGATTTGCATCTGGGCACAGGGTGTAGTTTATGTCAGTAAAATCATGTCAATAAACTATTCGTACTTCCTGAAATCTGTGCCATAGAAATTTTTGAAGTATGAAGCAAATTTATATATATATTTATATAGAAACTGGCAAATTTACATACACATGCCCATGTACAAAAAAGCACACACTCCTGTGAATATACAGTTATTTACACACAAGATATAAATTATGTACATATATAAACATTATTTATAGTGCATTCAGTTTATAATAGCTAGGAAATAAGACAGCTAAAGTATCAGCAGCTGTATGGTTAAGAAAAATGTATGTGTATTTATATGGCAGAATATTATGGACCAATTTCAAAAAATTAGGTAAGACACATAAACTGATATGAAAAGATGCCAAATATCATAATTAATTGATAAAAGGAACTACAGAATAACATTTATAGCACAATGACATATGCATTGTTCAAGCAAAAGATATGTATTTGCAAATATATAGAAAAGAGATTGAAGGTGTTATTAACTCTACCGATCATTTTTCAGGAGGAAGGTTGGGCTAAGAGAACAGAGATATGAGGAACAGCTTTTGCTTTTTATTCTGTTTGGAATTTTAAAGTGTGTAATGTTTGTATAATGTGTAACTGAATTTTTTTAATTTAAAAAATCATTTTGTGTTTCCTATGAAAAATATATAATAATAGTCAACATGTCAATAATAGGAAAAGCTGCCCAGATTGACAAGTTATGTATCACACCTCAAGAACTGATTTCCCGCCTGGGAGAATTTGGACAGTTCTGTCCTGTCAGCCTGGCAGAATCTGGTGAATTATTTGATTGTTCTCAAACCAACTCCTTGGAATTTGCAGCAGAATTCAGGGGACACTATTATAAGATGAGCTCTCAGGAGAAACTAAAGGTAAGTTTGTTCCTACAGGTATTTCCTGAGGAAACAAAAAGTCTTGCCTTGAAATTCATCAAATAGCTAAGTAAGTGAATCTGGGAAAACTCAGAAATTTGGGACCAGGATCACCATCACTGGCGCCCATGACTCTGGGACCAGTGAGAAACTCACATGTCAGTGGTGAGACTGCATCTGAGGATGTACAATGTAACGTAGCCAAAGGCCTTGGGCGATGATGGACCCTTGGCCTTGGCTAGTCTGTCAGGCAGGGAAAGACAGTGGCGGCTTCCCCAGGGGAAAGGGTGGCGTGAACCGAGCACACAGCCCACAGGTAGGGAGCCAGGCGGTTCAGGCTCAAGGGCTACAGGAAAGAAGTCAAAGTCAGTGGGAATGAAGCAAGATCTGATGTTCGCCTCGGGTGTTTGAACATCTTTTCTATCCCCAGATCCTCTGGATACCTTATACAATCGTGCCTCGGTATTGAAGGGTCGTTGTTTCTAGGACACCCTCCTCCCTTCTTACCCCATCCAAATAATAACAAAATGCATAGAAACTCAACTTTATGGTAAAAAAAATGGCATAGTGTTGACATATAACCTACACGTATCCTCTTGTATGTTTTAAATCATCTAAATTATCCAGTATACTACATTATGTAAATAATTGCAATACTATATTGTTTAAGGAATAATAAAAAATTGCACGTGATCAGGACAGAACCTTTTCTTCCTATTCTCAATCGCCTGTTTGAATCTCAAGATGCAGTAGGGCCAACTGCTTCTGTCTAGGGCTGTGGAAAGCTGACTGTATTTCTGTTTAATGGAAAGAAGTGGTTTTCTTCCGCATGATTTTGCCCATAGTACTATAATATAAAATGATTGGAGTGGCTGGATTTTGCTTGTTTAAATGTAGTAAGCACATTACACTGAATATGCATAGGTTTCATTTCAAAAAATGGTCAGTGGTTGAAAGCAATGATGAAAAATAATCCGGTGCATCTGAACACTTTATTTTCCTCTGAAGAATTAGACGTTTTTTACTTCTTTGCTAAGAGGATACTTATGTCTTATTGCTTACTGAATAACCACCACAGTACAGAAAAGGCAAGCTGCTTCCTGGCACGTAGTAGGAGCTGTATTTTGTATGAACAAATGCGATAAGGAGAAATCTGAGTTGTGACCACTTAGAAGGATTACCATAGGAAATTCTTGTGGGAGGGTGTGGAGAGCAGCTCAGATGATTGGAAAAGCAGAATATTGCTCTTGAAAATGGGGGAAGAAACAGGAGAACCTCTGTGAATTTTTTGTTGGCATATAATTGCTGTTTTGAATGCTCTTGCTCCTGAAATCTTTTTTAACAGAAATTTATGGAGAACCCAGAATTGTATGTGCCTCCCTTAGCACCTCACTCACTACCATCTGTTGACATGCTCCCTAAAAGACTGACAGCAGCAGAGCTGAAGAGTCGATTCCCGAAATGTGCTGAGCTCCAGGGTTATTGTCCAGTGACCTATCAGGATGGGAATCAAAGGCAAGTCCCTGACCTTGGAGGAATGCAGCAATGATGCCCCAGCTCAGAGAGTGAGAGGCTCGTGGAACAACGTTAACATTTAACGCAGCAGTTTGCTGTGAGAAACCCAACATATAAATAGCTTGAAGAACAAAGGAAAAGAGAGGTGATACATGGTAGGAAACAGGAAGGTAGACTTTGCGGTAGTGGAAAGAGGACCGAGGGATGAGGGAAGGGGTGGGAGAATGGGGAAGAAAGGGACCGAGAGTGACCCAGAGGTGATGTGTGCACATACCAAGCCGCAAAATGAATCTAATTCTTATGTGTTGATGAAAATATAAATGAAGCAGGCTATTTTTAATTGGGATAATGTTCTGTTTCTTCCTTTAGCAGCAAAGATAGAAAAAAAATTCTTGACACTTTATTTGTACTGTGTTGCCTAATAACCCCACAACACAAGAGGGTGCTGTTTCCGATCTTTTAGGTATGAAGCCCTGGTGCCTGGACACAGTGACTACGCTGTGGAGTATCGTGATCGTATCTATGTTTGCGAGAGTGAAGAAAAGCTTAAGAAGTTTTTAAGGCAAGATTTTTACTAAATCACAAGTATTTATTGATTATCTTTTTTATTTCATACATTATATTGAGAACTGGGAGGGAAGAGGGCATATGGTGGTGAACAAGAATTGGTCGTTGCTGTCCCAAAATCTGTGGCTCTATGGGTGGGATAGATACAATAGGCTTATTATGATAGGCTTTGCATACATGGGAATCACAGGCTGTGGCGGGCCCCCTCAGGGTGAGGGGAGTCTTGGAGTTCTGGGGAAACTTTGCTCAGAGCTATGACTGGACTGTCTGAATAAGTACCATGAGTAAAGTCCACATGGGGATAGGTTCCCAGAGCTGGAAACATTGAGCATGACTACATAGATGAAAAGGAGGAAGGTGAGGTGAGGGGTATTGAGCAAGGCAGGAGCGTGGGAGGTCAAATGAAGCCTCCACTCATCCTTGGGAGCTGGCCCTAAGGACAGTATGAGCAGGCTGCCTAGTTCTTAAGGCAGGTTGAAGTTACAACCAATGTTTTTTGGAGGGAGACCCCTATGGGGTATTGAGAATGAGTTGGAGGCAAAATTTGCCATCATAGGATGATTGAATCATCCTGGCCAAGGTATTTTAGTATCTTCAACCTTGAACACGAGCACACCCTGCTTGGGCCACACCTGAGCTTCATCTATGCATCAGCGTCAGAATACACTCCTGGGGAGACTGAAGTGGAAGAACCCCAGAGAGATGGGAGGAAAGCCAGGGTGGGAGGCAGGGGAGAGAAAGGACCACTGGCAGGCTTCAACGCTGTGAGAAGCCACACCACGCCACTCGTGGGCTTGGGGAGACGGTTAATCCGCTGAGGAGAGCTTGGAAGGGCAGATGAGACCTGAGGACATGAAGGTGTGCTGTGTGGTCCAGAGGTCTCTGACAGGTGCCTGTTGGAGCCAGGAGGAAGAGCAGCTGAGGGAAGAAGGAGGGGTGGGAAACGATAGAGCTGGCGGGGGCTGCTGTGGACCCGTATGCCTACGTACCAGAGACAGCCGCTACACATCTACCGCAAAAGTCACTCATTTTCACAAGAAGTTGGAAACACAACTTCATCAGCTTTCTGACTTCCAAATACTAAATGACTGATTCAAGCTTTCAAATAAGAAAACACTAGGATCAAAGCCCACCTGTGGCAATAGTGTTCATGGCAGCTTTGCCTTCTGCAGGAAGGCTCCCTCTTCTGTAAGTTCAACTGTGTAAAGAGGAGAAATGGTAGTTTCTCGGAGGGTTGTAGGGTAGAAAAGGGAGGATGGATTCCTCTTTATTCCTTTCTTAATGGAAAAAATTATGAGTACGTTTAAATGAAGATGTGCAGGAAGGATCCAAAAAAGAAGTGAATGCCAGTGGTTCAGGGACAGGGAGGGAGAGCTGATTTGAGTTGGACACCTGGAGAGGGGAGATGTGGTGGGATCCAAAGGACGGGTGGGAGGGACTTCCAGAGGGAAGAGGAGCTGGTCTCTATGGGTGAGGAGCAGCCGGTAGAGGAAGCTCCGTCCGAGAGCCCATCCTGGGCACAGCCTGGCATGTCCTTGGCGTTGGGAAGAGGCTCAGGGATAATTAGAACTTTGAGAAGAATGAAAAAAAATTCCTATAGCTGCTGTGAAGATAGAACAGTATAGGTTAGCAGGGCAGGGACTTAAAAGAAAGTGTTGTCTCTGAATAGCCAGAAGCCCCGTTCTTCTCGCTTGTATAGTTTTCTTCAATGGAAATAATCACCCTCACCCTGTAGGTGTCTCTTGTAATGTATGTTCCTTGTACACAGAATGAACATGTTTGTGAGCACTTCTCTAATGGACTTTGTGTTCTCAGGTTGCCCCTGAAATACTGGGAACAGAAGCTTCCACAAAAACTTCCCCCCTTAAAGGAGCCAATACATCTTACTAGCCTGCCTTTGCCTGGGTATCTGGAACAGGTTCGAGTGCATGATTTTTTATGATACATATTAGAAGAGCACAAAGGTCTCTTCTTTTTAGAGTAATTTTTATTTTTGTAACAAAGTTCAGGGCAGAGCTTTCTGACTTTAAGCTACAAAATCCACTCTCAACTACTTTTTTATGGGTAAATGTTAAGATATGTGAAAGACGCTATTTTCATAGATAATTCCTAAATTTCTGTACTAAAGTGAATACAGAGCAAATCATTGTAAAATTATTTATGTTTATCTTTGATATGTCATTTAAATCTTAGTTTTGAATGTCAGTATTTATAAAATGTTTTCATAATTTGAAATGTGCAAATTCAACCAGGGAAATTTGATCCCTTCTTAAAAGAGAAATGTTCTGACTATAACATGTGAATCACAGAGCCCATATTTTGTCCCAAATACAGATAAATCTGTCCACTGAAGTCACATTTTACCTATCTAAATAGGATTATTTTTAGAGTAGCAAAATTTTTAATAGCTGAATACTAATTTAAAAGCTATTGTTAAAGTTTCTACACGATAAATACCTAAAGCATAACTTTATTTCTAGGATACAATTTTATAACTTTGTCACATATTCTTAGCCACTTGTCTCTTTCAACTTGCCTAAAAAGTTCACAATCAGTCCAGCTTCGTGTGAAAATGCCAAGCAAAGCTCACCCAGAGAGAAACATTCTTATAAAGCCTTATTCTATATCCGAAGGACTTCTTACCTTCTTCTTAGCTCCAGAAAGGTTGCTGCAGTGACACCATGGTCTCTGGAATAAGTCCATATCCTATGGTTAAAAACCCTCATAGTGGGAGGCAAGCCAACTAGCTCTGGGGATAGAAGCAGAAGTGAGCTAAGACGAGTCAAAAACTCCAGTGACTCTTTTTCTTTTTAACTTTTTTAAAAAATGACAATGTCAAACACTTAAAAATAGACCCATGTAATGAAGCCTGGTAGGCAGGTAGACATCCACCACCCAGCTGCACCAAGTCAATTGGCCTTTCATTTTTTCTAATGAAATGAGTTTTGTGTTTCTTTCCTCTCATTTCCCCTATCTCAGGGAGGCTACTTGAGGGAAAAATTCAGCCTTTATATCCAGCTGCATTAAGAAAGAAATTGAACTGAAGCATACACAATTTAAATTGTTCCTCACCCACAGGGTATTGCAGCTTCTCTGATTAAAGCCATGACTGCAGCAGGGACCATGAGGCCCAAATTCCCATTCTTAAGTATAAGGAGATCTGCATTACTCTACGTAGCATTTCATCTAAAAGGTATGCATTTTTTTAAACAACACACTACTCAGAAATAATTCCACAATAATTGTAGTGTATGTGGTAAGATTGCTAAGCTGATTTAGTTGCTCGGTTGGAGAGAGAGAGAGAGAGAGAGAGAGAGAGAGAGAGAGAGAGAGAGAGAGAGAGTTGTTCATGGTATATGCTATACACAGCAAATATTCTAATAAAATAATGCTAAATTTGCTACTTTTAAAAACAGGGGCTCCCTAATGTGTGAACAGAGGCACTTAGGATGTACACTAGAGTAACCTTCAAATCTTATCTGGGATGTGAATGTCTCCTCAGCCATAGCTGTGTTACTCATCCCCATTTCCAGCTTTCTTTCTTTCACTTAATAACTTACTAACTTGTCAGAAAACACTTACAGTTCTGTGAAATTATCTACAGCATTTAATCCCAGGGCTTCTGAATATACAAGAAAGAAGTATAAAAAGAAGATGGACCAGTTTATGGAGAGATGTGAACTCATAACATACCTGAGTGCCAACATGACCCGAAAATACAAAGAACCTCAGTTTAGACCCATTGACTTTGACCATAAATTACAGACCTTTCTTTCACTCAGAAATCTGGACCCAGTTAGCAGATAGTGGAACAGTGACTGCAACCTGAACCTTGTGTCATGTCCAAGTGATATAGGGAAACAGACAGGAACAGATTGAAAATCGGGCCTTGGTGAGTCCAGTTTGCTTCTGAAGGATAGTCCAGCTGTCAGACTTCAGATAGACTCACACATATGCCAGCTATTTCCTTATTTTAATACTTTAACAAGATAGACATTCTATGTGGGATAATTTGTTTCATTTGATATTATATTTCAGCAGAAAAATCAATGCCTATAAAGAAAATTATTCATTAAATGTTAGAAAGCTTCAAAAGCAAAATTAACCTTGTTATAAATACAGCAAAATATTGCTAATACTTTTTACATATGGAATTGTTTCTAAACTTTGTGAAATTAAGACACTCTCTTTTTCCCAACAAAATAAAGAATTTTGCAATTAAGGACTGGCTGTTTTATTTTTTAAAAATTCACTGAAGCATGCTTTGTACATTATTTTGTATTTAGAAATCACCCAGGGTTTTAATAAGAATGAAATGTAGCGATTATTATGACATCTGTCATAAACTATATGCTAAAATCTGAGTGTGATGGCACACACTTATTGTCATGGCTACCAGAGATATTGAGGGCAAATTGGAGGCCACCTTGGATGGCTTGGGAGTGAGACTTTGGCTCAAAGTTAAGTAGAAAAGATTAGAGATGTAGCTCAGTGGTAAAGTATTTACCTAGCTTGTGTGAGGCCCTAGTTTCACTTTTTAGTGTTGCAAAAGAAAAATTGTGTGCTAGCAAAAATATTAATGAAATTTGAATGAGATTTTAAAATAAGATTTCTTTCAGCAGTAGTATGAAAAATTTAGACTGTTCAAAAGTAAGACTGGGTTTCTTAAAAAAAAGACCATTAATTATGTAACCTACTGTAAATCTCAAGTTACCTGAGCCTCATTTTCTTTTTTAATATTTTGATCCAGATCCAGTAACATGGGCCAGGCAAGTGCTCTTAAATGCTGATCTGCACCTCCAGACCAGCCCTGTTTTCTTAATATCTACAATGCACGATTTAGATTTTTGACTCCATTTATTTCAATAATATTAATTAAACCCAGAAATCCGGGGGGCGGTTTACATCTTTTGGATGATATATTTTATAATGAAATAGTTTTTAACAAAAGCTGGAAGCCCATTATCTAAGACGTTAAACGTCAAATCTTTCAACAGACTGGAATTTTGCAAAAGACACAAACATTTGTTGGCGACATTAGCTCTTACCCACAGCCTTGGATCGTTCTTTTTGTTTGTGTGTGTGCGCGCGCACATGCCTGTGTTTGTAGTGCTAGGGATTGAATCCAGGACCTCCCCACTGACTCACATCCCCAGATCTCCAGCCTTTGTCGTTATCGTTGTTGTTGTTGAGGCAGGGTCTCCCTAAATCACTGCCCAGGCTAACCTAGAACATACAAGGCTCCTGCCTCCACCTCTCAAGAGTACTGGGATTACAGTTTGAACCACCAAAACTGGCTTCTTTCTTTCTATTTTAACATATTCCATTTCATTACTTTTGCAAGTATTTCATCACATGTCCTGCTTGCCAACTCCTCTCTGGGAATGGAATGTCTACTCATGTCTTAGGAGGACAGAGCATCGTCTCTGAGCCGAGCAAGAAGCAAATGCCATGTGGTGCTCCCTTTTCTCTCCTCTCTCCACAGGGTCTTTTCCTCCTCATAAATTTCTGCAGCCAAGTGGAAGGGTAGGAGCTGTGGCTGGGTTATGAGGAGTTGAATTTCTAAAACAAGCAATAGCTACAGGGAACACAGGCCATGGACAGTCAAAGCCTTACACGCAGGACCTGACTCAGTGATGCGACAGATGGGCTGTCATGTCCAGGGTGTTGCGTGTGACAGTGTGCTCACAGCAGGTGTTGTCATTTGTCGTTCTTACAGACTGCTTGAACTGTACTACCTGCGTTAAACTGAGCCAAGGGGCTCACCAGTTTTAGCAGCCTTGCAGGGTAGGTGTCCGTTTCCCAAACGAGGCCTTCCCTCTGCTTTCCTGTGGGTGAGGAGCAGAGTTCACGGTCTTAGCTGGATGAAGTTTAGGGGGTTCTTGTACAAAAGGCAAGAAAGTGCACCGGTCATCTTGGCTTGCCTCAGAGCCTAGCTGGGTGCTGTGAGGGAGGCTTATCTCTCTGTGTAAATATCAAGAAGATAAGAAAGTTCTTAGGGAAGGAAGAAGCAGGAAGTTAGAAACAAAACAAGTCTGAAACATTTGGAAGCCACAATAATGTGTCACTTTGTCACCATTTACACTACCCAAGATCATAAACCAGTGGAATCCGGATTCAGACTCCATCAGACTCTCATTTACGTGTGCCACCTCCTGTTTGGTGAGCACATTTTTGAGTCCAACGGAATGGTGTCAGTGTTCTTAAAGTTGACATATGCATGTGTTAGCGCCTATACAGAAAATATATATAGAATTTTCTCACATTGTAGTGAAACATATTACATGTTAAAAACCGAAGATGCAATTGACAATGCAATTTTTCAAGAAACTGCAGAAATTAGAACCTTTCAAATACAATTACCCAGTAGCAAGACCATAGTACTAATAATCAGTAATACAAGAATTTGGAAAGACAATTGTATAAACTTTTACAAATAAAATTATCAAAATTACTGGGACCTATTAGAAAAGTGAAACTGAAAAGACATTATTACTAGGAAACTTGTTAATTATTATTAATTATTGGGATATTAACATAGTAAAACTGCAACATAATAAGATATTATTGAAATCTAATATTTTAATATATATATATATATATATAGGAAATAGATAAACTAGGAATTTAAATAAAGAAGAGAAAAATAAATGCAAGCAAAATATGAGAAAATTAGAATGGAAGCACAAATCAAAAGTTAAAAAATTACATTATGAGGTGTGATCAAAATATACAGTGAATGTATAACTTTAAGAAAATTATTGTAGAAAAAGACATCTTTAATCTCCCACAAAATCCTTGCCATTGCTTCACAAATGCTTAACATGTTATTCTTGACACTTTCTGAAGTAGTTCTGGAAGTCCATCTTCGTGTTTTCGCTAGGTAAGATTAAAAAGCAATCACAGTGAATGCTGCTGCAGAACGTATCATCCAATGGGAAGACAGGCTTAGAAGAACATGACAGTGTGTCCACAGGCACTTTGTGCACCGGGTCTAGCACCGTGCAACTTCTAGCTCTTAAAGTCAGAATGACTCAAAACGTAAATGTATCTTGAATGGATTCTGAACATTGGGACAGCCACGAAAGCACAACTGAAGACATTCAGAAAGAAGAAAGTGGAAGGGAGGAGAGAGGGGCAGGGCTTTGAGGAGGATGAATGCTAATGGGCTTTCGCTATAAATAAAAGAAATCACTGTATCTTTCACTCACACCTTGTGTGCTTTCAAAAACAAGGTAGTGCTCCTGAGGAAGAAAACCCTAATGAATTGAAAATACAGCCTGAAAGTTCTAAAGTGAATAGAATATACAAATTTTCATCTACGAAGAGTGAATAAACATTATCATGAAAATGTATGTTCCTTTTAATTTTTTTAAATACATGTGAGTGAAAAGCATAGTGACAATAGAGTAAAATTCATGCAGGGGTGTGAATGGGACCCCAAGAGTGGTAGTGACAGACTCTGCTGGCAGAGAGTTGCGATACTGTGGTGTTCACTGCCCCAGGATGAGTCTATGCATTTAATAAATCAAAATCAACATTTAAAACCACTGTGGGGTTAGACTTCCTAACAAGCTGGCGGGAGGATTTGTTTTAACACTACAATATGTAAAACAAGATGAAGTATCCCACGTGAATAGAGAATGTCTAATTTTGGAATAAAGAACCTGGCTTCAGAAGAGAAGAGCTATGAACGTTTAGTATATCAATGCAGTCCATCGGCTTCACACAGGAGAAGCTGTTGAGGAAAAGGCCAAGGCATCATACGGGGACAGTTGGACAGTCCATGCCAGGTGTAATGCAGCATTCATGTCTCACAGCACATACAGCATGGTGTATGATTTATAATCAAAAGTAAAAAAGAAAAAACCCCTAAAAATAAAATGAGTTAGGGACAATCTAGAGAGTGTCTGTGTAATCATGTGGTGAAGTAATTGTTTTCTGAACAAGGCACCAGGGCCAGAGGACATGAAAAAATAAAATAAAACCAACAGATGATTATGGGAGATTAAACATTTTCAGTGATTTTAAAGGTAAGTTATTGATTGGAAAGACATTTGCCTTGTGTAAATGTTTCCACATGACAGTAAGTGAAAACAAACCAAGGGAACATTGGCAAAGAACATAACAGATGTTTGAAGGCTCATAAGAATATAAAAATAATCTTATAATTTCTGAAACATAGCCTAATAACTTACTATGAAGTTATAATTTTAGGTTTATGAGAATATAAAAGATAATCTCAATATCAATAATGAGATTTTTTAGCTAGCAAAGATTGATAATTTCATCATCAATAAACGTGTTACCCGAGAAGCATACTAACATGCTACCTGATGCCATAGAAGTTGATATGTCATAGAAGGCAAGTATGTAGAGCCTGTAGAACTTCAAACATTTGGTGATTTTATTCTGAAAAAAAATCCACTCCAATGGATAAAAGGAGAAAAAGTACAAATATTTACAATAATGACTATGCTAGCATAATATGTACATTTGTTGCAACCTATTTGCCCATCAAATTATATGTGCAGTGGTTCAATATGGACATATTTTTGTGATTTTTATTGTGTGAGATAATAACATAAATATATAATAATATTTGAAAAGTGGGTTAGTAAGACAGGGAAACATTCCATAAGGAGGTATTTTGTCTGTGCAAAAATATTAACTTCCATAACACACACTAGCTTTTTTGTTCTTGGGCCTTTTTGGTGAGAAATCGTGTGGAATGCAGATAGCAGAGAGATGAGGGAATGGCCTTTGGGAAAAGTCCAGCTTGTGAATAGCACGTTCAAAGAAGCAAACGCTACCCATTGTTTTGTTGTTTTCACCTTTGTTCCAATGTCTCTCAAAACTGAGTTTAGTGTGTGCTGAGTCCAAAAAGTACTGTAAAAATAAAAACCTTCAAAGCTAAGGATGTTTTAATTATAAACGTCAACAATAATGCCAATCATCATAAAATCACTTGAAGCTTTGTTTTAAACTCTCCAACTATGCTAATAGTATTTAATGGAATCATTCGTTTTTAATATTAAAATGAATAAAAATAAAAACATTTTGCTCCTTTTTCCTTAAGGAACTGTGGTATTCTGACTTCATGAGAGTGAAGACACAGATCACCTGAGCAGTTCCGTCTCTGGGTTTCCCGTGCTCCTTTGTGGGGGCTTTGAGTTATTGATTTGGTTTAACATGTAATAATCATATATAACTAGTGGGATACATCATGCAGTGATCTCTTCAATGTAATTTGCATTTAATCCTCTGTTATTTTCTGAAGTTCAAAGTCTTTTAGGTTATTTCCTCTAAGTCTTCATAAGCATATGATAGAATACTGAGTCGCATTTCAATTAGCTTTTGTGAGAACTTGTTTCCTGTGGACACTCCTTTCTAAGAGCCTTACCTTGTAGAAGAACAACGAAGCCAACAAAATTAACCTCTGCTCCTTTTCTCCCTCTGCTCTTGCTTCACACAATTTGTGGTGTCGTATTGTAAAGAGCTTTCATGCCATAATCCCAAACACTGACTAGGAGATACATTATGGAGAAAGAGAAAACCAAAAATTGGAGTATTCCCATTGCTTCTTAGTTTTCTGAGTAGTCACATCTGCTCACAATCTGTGGGGCTTAAGGAGATTCATTTATTCCCCCCACTTTATTGATATGTATAAATGAAATACATAATGTGAGAAACCCAGATCACAATAATTTCATAAAACTAATTGAGGGGAATAATGGGAATCATAGGGGAGAGGGAGGGAGTGGGAGGGTGAAAAAGGGAGAGGGGAAGAATTTGTAATTTTGCCACGATATGCATATGCAGAAAATTCTCAAGATGTACTTGAGATCAATGGCAGATTCACTTAAATGTCCAATTCCACTTCCATTTGGAATCCATTTGGTCACAAGGAATGGACCTAAGATTTTGCTTCCTTCCTTTCTTCATTCAGTCATAATTTTCCTGAGGGGCTGTGTGGAATAAAACATACATTCATACCCAGCAAGAGAGTGGTTTCTTCTCATAAAGCAGACCTCCAATTTTTAAAGAACTGATTCTATCAGGGTACCACAAGCCGCATTGGCACCCATGGATGTTTTCTAATATCTTTTAACCCACCCCAACCATTCACTAACCACTTCACTCTTGGCCTAGAACGTCCTGCTCACCTGGCAGTTTGCTGGTGAATTTTGAGTTCTCTGGCAGCTGTACCCTGTGGGAAATTACAAAAAGATGATAGTTTCTCATTGTTTTCTCTCTGGCATGCCTCACTAGGGCATGTGGCATGGACTTTGGCCAGACCGATAAAGTTGGAGTTGGACAGTCTGTGCATACATATTGTCCAGAAACTGAACTTAATCTTTCTCTCCACCAAATGTAAAATGAGTACACACCTGGAACACAGTACTTCATTTCAGATCAATGCTTCTGTCTCACCAATGTATACAAAGGACAGATTTCAAAACACTGGGATCCATGAATATTGGTGGGCAGCATTTCTCCAAAGGAAATCCATGCAAATATAAAGATCCTATGTCCTATCTCTGAGCGAGGAGTCATTTATTGTCTTCCAGGTTCAAATTGACTATGGCAGATTATCATATTAGTTTTCACAGAAGATAACATGTTAGACTCTATTTAGATTTTGACAATCGAAGCCTGAGGTTTCAGATCTTCCAAAAGCCAGAATTACCTTCTCAAAGTACCCATCAAGATCTCTAATACAGTTAAGCGTCCCAAAGAAGGAAGGACATGTCAGAAACAGGAGTGAACAGGAAATTGATTCAGAAAATATTTTACTTTCCTTTTATGGTCAAACCATGTATGACCCTCCATATGTGACGTCTGGGACAGTTGCATCATAACTAAGCCAAACCCTGTATGTGAAATATTAAGAGCCTCAGCTCTACCTGCATGTGCATCCACCACTGAGAAAACTTAAGCCAAGTCACTCTCTGCAGAGATAGAAGTCACCAGAATACAGGGCTTCCAATACTGCTTGTGACTCCACGGGAGTGTGGTTCATCAATTCTTTTACTGATAGTCTCACAACCCCCACCTCCCCATCCCCCCCAAAAAGAAAAGAAAGCTTTTTCCTAGATACACTGTTGGTCAAGGACTGTTTGACAATGTGAAGTGGAATGAATTTTCTCCAAATGACAAAAGGTGAAATTAATCTGTATAAAAGCAAAAACCTTTAACTAGTAAACATTGGAAGTCTGAAGACAATATTTTGAAACCTGTCAGATCTGTCCAGCAGATCATACCAACAGTTCAGTGTTTTCCAAATAACTGCTTTTGGCTGTACCAATTTGCCTCTTGGCAATTGACTATATATCCATTGCAAAGGGCATTATATCTTAGAGATTAGAGGTTCATGTTGATCTTTTCCTCATCCTAAGTCGTTAGGTAAATGTACTTTCACATCTGCAAAGAAGCACACATAATGCATGTATAACCGAAGCCAAGACCAACACCAGGGCCCAAGCCTTATACTCAATTGATTTAGGAGACGTGATTATGAAGATATCATCATCTCAAATGTCAAAATCTGTATTTTCTAGTATTTAAAAATTAAAGAATATTCAAAATTACTGTTTTTAAAGACAAAGAGTTCTGTGTCTTTATCGTCCATAATTTTTCACCTGTAATTTGAAAACTAAGAGTTACTTCTTGATCTCAATATTTGATGATAATGACTAATGTTCACTGCATGGTCAGCTTGTGCCAACACCATTTACACGTTGATGTGTGTCAAGTCATTGACCATCCACATGCCTAATGTACATTAGGTTACTTAAACTTCATAATCATCCAACATGGTTGCCTTGTTATCACAGATTTTAAAAAAACAAGAAAACAAAGAAACTAAGAATTTAACAGTTTTTCATAAGACTCTATGATGGAGGGATTATCACAATTCCAAGCAATTGTTGAGAAAATTATGGCATGAAGATGACAACAGACCTACTCACGCTGGTCTAGCACGAGCATGACAGCAAGTGAATCTGACCAGGATGTCATGTGTTTTTTT
>PVKB01006212.1:0-69955 GCA_004027205.1 Ctenodactylus gundi | reverse complement strand
ACAAACTTCTTGCCAGAGTGTACCACACATGGTTTTTAGGCCACTTGCCAATACAGTCCTCCTTCCCATCTGAAACTTCTTGAGGCCAGCCTTTCCAATCCACACTTCTATCAGCATTCTGGTCTTCTGAGCTCCGACCAGAATCTCCCCTCAAGCTTGGCTCAGAGCACTCAAAGGTTTCTCCAGCTTGCATCCCCAAACTTTTCCAAATTCCTTCTGGAAACCGGTTCCAAAGACTTCTGAGCCACATCTTCAGGTAAAGTACAGCAACGACCCCACTCCTCTGGTACCAATTACTGTCTTAGTTACTTCTCGGTTGCTGTGACTCAATACCCCACACCCACAAACTTAGGAAAGGAAAGGTTTATTTTAGCTCACAGTCTCGAAGGTCACAGTCCATTCAGGGGTGGCCGGCAACAATCGAAGTACATGGCAGAGAGAGAGGTGGAGGCAGCTTCTCCGGACAAACGGGAAGACAAACTGAGGCTAGTTGAGACTAGTCCCACAATCCTCCAGGAAGGCAGGTGCAGCTTATGTATCCTTTCAGGGCTCCGCCCACTAACCAGTCCCTCCTGCATCCAGGTGTGGCCACTACACACCGTTAATCCTAACTTAACTGCAATCCACTCCTCCAGACCAGACCCCAATTCACCAACATCACATGGTTCCATTAATATACATGAGACTTTTGGGGGACACTCCAGATCCTAACCACAACACTCCCTAAAGTTGTGTATGTTGGTTGACGAAATGACAAAAATGTAACTAAGACAAGTATTTTAAGATATCTCTGGGAAGATAGATCATTGAAATATTTTGTTCAGAGACGCTGCCAAGGCATAAAATTAACAAAACCTGGCTGGATCTTGAGAATTCTGATCATGAGTCAGGAAATATAATATCCTTCAAATCTACTTGTAATCAATCAATATTTTTATTTTTTAAGCAAGCAAAAGTTTACTGAATAAAGCAAGAGAAAAAAGAATAGCTCTTGGCCTAGAAGCCAAGAAAGGAACCAAGAAGGAATCCTCGTAAATATTTTCTACAAAGTTAAATGACAGGAATGCTTGGGATGGATACTCTGTACAGTGATCATTCCAATGTGTTACCTACAATACTGGTTGCCCAAACATAATGGCCAGGAAGTATTCCTTTACCATTTATTGCTTGCCAAAGCCTGCCATGACATCCAGCATCCTAGAAATAAAGGAGGCACTAGGAAAAAAAGGCTGTGTCCCTAACTTAAAAAGAAAACAAGAACAAAAATAAGAAACATTAACAAACAAAAAAATAATGACATGCTGAGCAGCCACTGAGTTTTGTTTTTGTCCTAAATAGATCTGAATCAGGACCAAAACAACTCATAGGTATATTCTGCCATTGGCCAGTGAAGAAAGTCTGAGAAAGCCCAGGAGTCTTTTCAATTCATATCTGAAACAAAATTTAGAGGCTGGCCTAATTCTTCTGTTCCATTATATAACTATTTGTTGATATTAGCTCTGTGCCATCTTTCTGTGCTATCTGCCTGATGAGGAAAACATGGACCTTGAGCCAAAGGATCATACTATCTTCTAGGAGAATTTAAATTATACATATGTGTGTGTGTGTGTGTGTGTGTGTGTGTGTATACACATACATATGTATCAATGATAGGTGCTAAGAGTGTGCAACAGTGGGAACACTGGACAGTTCTAAGTTTGGGGAAGAGGAGAGGTGAGAGGAGTGTCAGGCTCGGTTTTCAGGAATGTAGTACAATTGGAGCTAAGAATCTTAAATATGAATAAGCCAGATAAAGCTGAAGAGAGTAAAGGTCAATCAATACAGCCAAAAGGATAAATATTAATCCAACTTAGGAGGTATAAGGCAGAATATTATTCTACCAACTCCTATTCAGTGAGCCGTGTTATGGCTTACATCTGGAATGTTTCCCAAAATTTATGTGTATAGTTGTTTTCTATAGTATTCTCTTAATATCTGTAGGTTCTGTAAGTTGCTCTTATAGTAGAACCAAGAGGAAAGTGGAATATTTCTTGTGTCAATGAAAAAACAGAAGACAAGAAATTCAGAAGAGGTGGGAGAAGGCTTATTTGTGGAAGAGACTAGTCCTAATAATTAAATAAACAAAATTTGACTATTTCAAAAGTTACCATTATGAAACCAAAAATGAGTTGGACAGGTAGCTCAGAGGAAAGGTCCTAGTTTGGATCCCCACAACTACAAAAAAAAAAAAAAAGATTTAAAAATGTTAGCATTAATGTCCTCAATTTTGCTCTGCTCCATGTTAAAATGTTATTTGTTCTTCTTCCTACTTACATTCTTCCTTTCCAAATGTAATCTCATCGGTTGTGTTCATAAGAAGTCATTCCCAGCAAATACTCTTCAGAATTTTACTTGCTCATTTTATATTAATCTTTCTTTAGTTGCTCTTCCTTTTGGTGTGTTAAGCAAACTTGGGTTCCTATACTCTATAAAAGAGCTTGCCAAACTTATTCTGTAGAGGATCAGATAGTAAATATTTTAGGTTTAAACTGCATATTCTTTTCTTTTTGTTGTTGTTTTTAAAGATTCTTTAAAAGCACTTAACCTGTTCAGGATCAGCCTGGACTACAGAGTGAGATCCTGTCTTATAAATACATTTAAAAAAATGTACAACCCATTTTTAGCACAAAGGCTAGATTTGATTCACTGGGCATTTTGCCAATCCCTTGATCTAAAACACTATGAATGAGCTGGATTCTGTTTCCCACTATCAATGCTATCTCCTCTCAAGTATATTTGCTATATTGGTATCACATGCCTACCACCATGTTAAGTGTTTCTGTAGGTTTTACTCTTATATAATCTTTGTGACAATAAGATATTGAAGCTCAGCAATAACAAATGATTAGTTAGCAAACATTGTTTTACAGCTACCAACTTCGGTATGCTCATGGCTAGTATACTTTTCATCACATAACACTGATCTGATATTTCACTGCTGCTTCTGTGTCAAACAGAAATCTTTAATTGCTACTTCTATCTCTTCACCGTTATTTCTGTACTGCTTAGCCTTTTGGAAATTGACCTTTATTTCCATTCTTTATTAGAAACAATTGAAAAAATCCAATGACCTTCAAATTTTAAAAATATATAAATATTATCGATTGACATTTAGATATAAGCTAAAAATACTGCAGCCACTATAAAAAAAGTCTGACAGTTCCTTAAAAAGTTAAGCAAAATTATTAAACTATCTGGCAAGTTTTCCCATGTATGTATCAAAGAGAAATAAAACCTTGCTCATAAAAGAGCCTGTAAATGAATATTCACAACAGCATAGTCACAATGAAGAAAAATCTAGATGCCTATCAACTGAAGAATGGATAAAGAAACAGCTATATACACATAATCAAATATTATTTATCCATAAAACGAAATACTACTGGGCAGGGTGGCACATGCCTGCAATTCCAGTACTCTGAGACGCGTAAGCGGGAGCATTGCAAGTTTAAAACCAGCCTCGGCAACTTAGAAAGACCCTATCTTAACAAATAAAAAATGGCTGAGGGATGTACTTCAATGTGAATGTACTGGATTCCATTGACAGTACCATAAAAAAAAATTAGAGAAAGAAATGCAATAATGATACACAGATGAACTTTTTAAAATTATGCTAAGTGAAGGCAGCAAATCATTAAAGATCACATGTTATTCTGTGTACATAAAATATCCAGGAAGGACAAATATATATAGAAATCAAATGGCTGCCAGGAATCAGGAGAAGGGAAAAATGGAAAAGTGGCTGCTATGGGGTATAGTGTAGTTTTTGGAATGATGAAATGTTCTGGAATTAGTAGTGATCGCTGAATAATCATTTTAAATCACTGAACTATATAAACACTATAAAAGCGTGAATTTTATAGTATGTTAATTAGACATTTATTTATTTAGTGGTACTGAAGATTGAACCCAGAGCCTTCACACTGAACTACATCCCCAACCCATTTTTTTGGTTTTAATTTAGAGACAGGGTCTTGTGAAGTGGCCAAGGTGCCCAGGCTGGGTTTCAATTTATGATCCTCCTGTTTTAGCTTCCTAAAGTGCTGAGATTATAAACCTGGCAACTGGGCCTAGCTATATCTTCATTTTTGAACATAAAACAAAACCTGCCCAGGAACCTATATTACTACCATTTTTATTTTTCCTAGCTTTTTCCTCAGACATCAATTGCATGCATGTAAAGATGGTTTTTAATTTTCTGTCATCATCAATACAAAATCATACTCCATGCTGCTACATAATTTTAACTGTCATTTTTCCTTTTACAGATAGAAAATATTTCATTAGACTACAATTATAATATTGAATAGATTGTTTTAATTTTTCCAATATTAAAAATATATTTTTAAAACTAAGCTTAAAAATTAAGTTTCTTCTTTTTATATTTCCTGAAGATCTCAAGGTAGAATTATTAAGGTAAATGATATATAATAACTAAAAAAAAAAAAACAGTATTGAAGATTGAACCCAGGGCCACTACTCAGCTACATCCCTGGCCCTATTGTAAAATTTTGAGACAAGGTCTCACTAAACTTCCATCTGCTTTCTCAATAAAACACCCAAAGCACAAGGGCTAACACCAAAAATCAACAAATGGGATTATATGAAATTAAGAAGCTTCTGCACAACAAAGGAAACAACCAACAGAGTGAAGAGAGCACCCACGGAATGGGAAAAAATATTTGCCAGCTCCTCCTCAGACAGAGAACTATTATCAAGAATATACAAAGAACTGAAAAAATATTAGACCCTTCAAAATAAAAGGACCCAAACAAAAAATGGGAATCTGAAATGAATAAACACTTCTCAGAAGAAGTCAAAAAGTATGACCAATAAATACACAAAAAAATGTTCAACATCTTTAGCTATCAGAGAAATGCAAATTAAAACACCAGTAAGAATGTCTGGTATTAACAGGTCAAAAAACAACAAATGTTGAGGCTGTGGGAAAAAAAGGAACCCTCCTACATTGCTGGTGGGACTGTAAACTGGTATGACTACTATGGAAAGCAATATGGAGAGCCCTCAAAACACTGAAAATAGATATTCCTTTTGACCCAGCTATGCTTCTCTTCTGGGTATCTTCCCAAAAGAGTTAAGGTCATCATATAATAGTGATACACGCATAGTCATATTTATAGCAACACAATTTATAACAGCCAAATCTTGGAAGAAGCCAGTATAAGTGAGTACAGATGACTGGATAAAGAAGATGTAGTATATATACGGAATGGAATGCTACTCTACCATAAAGAATGACAAATTTCAATCATTTGTAGGAAAATGTAACTTGAGATCATTATGCCCAGCAAAATGAATCAGACCCAGAGAGTTAAATATCATAGGGTTTCTGTACACAAGGAAAAAACAAATGATAAAAAAGCAAGAGATATAGAAAGAAGTTATACTTTGTGGATAGGGAAAGAGGTGGGGGTGAGAGTGTGGTAAAGGGATCTGATATGTAAATTTAAAATAATAAAAATATTAAAAATAAAATTTAAAAATTGCTAGGAAAAAATTTTTTTAAAAAAAAGCTGCCCACCTGACCCCAAACTTTTGATCCTCATGGCTCAGCCTCCTGAGTGGCTGGGATTATGACTGTATCACACCTGTTGATATACGATAATTTTTATGGCTCTTGAAACACAGTGATTACCATCTTACAATCCTGATGACAGTTTCTACCATCAGAACAATGTGAATAAATCAGATTCATTTCACCACAAAGATACCAACTTAAGGAATCAGTATTTTAAAATGTAATACATTGTGAATAAACATGATAAAAACAATAAAGAAAATGTTAAGTTCTTCCAATTAGTCATGTCTATTTCTGGGTTCAATTTCACCAACACAATTATATACTTGCGGTTCTGTGTGTTTTTTTTTTTTTTTTGCAACTATTAGTGTTGGCTGTTCTTATCTTTTCTGAACTATTTTCTTTCTTTTTAAAAATTTATTTTTATAGGACTGAGATTGAATCTAGGACCTTTGCATTGAGTTATATCATTTAGTCATCTTTTTATTTTGAGATAGGGTCTTGCCAAATCCTTAAACAGCTCAGGTTGGAATTAAAAATCTGATCCTTTTGCCTCAGCCTCCCAGAGTTATGATTCCAGGTGTGTGTCACCACACCTGACTTGAACTTTTTTATTAATTATCTGTTCAGTTTTCTTTATATTTTTTCTAGAAGACATTTGATAAGACAAACCTCTTTGGATCTCAACAGAATCTGAATATTCAGAGTTCTCTAGAAAACTATCCCAAAGAATCCCCACAGAAAGGGATCCATCTATGTTCTTCTCCTTGAGCTGGGGATATGAATCCATGGGCGATCACTTGTCTAGTATTCATGACACTCTGACTTGTGTTCACATTTTCAAACAAAAAAACCTTCCCAAACAAAGACTGTGTTCTTCCTCAGCATCCTTTACATCATCTGCAGAATAATATGTATCACAGTGTATTCTGGAAAACTAAATGAGCAGGCTACCTCTTAATTCTGCATCCTAAGCCAGTGGCATATAATACTGTATCAAAAAGGTAAGCTAGCTAATTTAATGAATGAATACAGCAAAAACACAGATTACATCTGTCAATCAAGAGTTATTTAGCAGTGTATTAGTAGCTGGGGGAAAACAAAACAGTCTTGCTTCTCAGGGAATAGATTCTAAAATAAGGAGACTTAAATAGATTCTACTAATAATTGTGGAGACTATAGGAGAACAATGGTTATACAATTAATGCTCTTAAGAATTTAACAGAGTGTGGAGAAGAATGAGTATAGCAGAAAAAAAGTGTCAGAGCTTGAGATGAGCAGTAGAACATTAAGCAGGAAACCAAAGTAGTTTCTAGGTAAAAATGAGAAAAGATGCACAAGGAGAATTAGTATGACATATGGGAGTCATGTCTCTATACACTCCAGGGACTCAATTATTCCTGCACAGAAAGTTTTATTCTGTGAAATGAAGAATTAAAATAGTTTTACCTGAAGTTCTCCAAGTTTCTTAGATGTTGATGAAACAATGCTAAATAATCCATTGATTTGATGGGTTGGAGAAAGCTGAGCTAGTCCAGTGATCTGAACTCTACCAACTGGAAGATGATCAACCTTGGTGATTACATCCAGCACCAGAACAGCCATGTCTAATGAGAAACAATTACAATACACTCAGATCTACATGTATATATGTATGTAAATATTTGGAAATGGAATAAAAGTATACTCTGAAAAAATTACATCAAAATTATTTTAATTTCAAATAATCCTGGCATTTACCATATACCATTCTAGGGGAAAGATGTGAAAAATATGAACTCAAGATCAAAAGAACAGTAAAACTTTAGAGAAGAATGGCAAATATTTTGCACTAAAAACATTTGATAAAAGTACCTTTAAACCAGTACTGTTAAATGTTTGCTAAAAACTCAGACTTTGATTTTGAACAGTAAAAGCAACAAATCTCAATTCTTTCATTCTCACTATTCTTGTTTTGCACTGAATAAAGGACTAGTCTTGCACAACTATACGGGGAAGTCCTACCTCACAGTATTATGCAATTGTTTACTCTTCGGTTATATCTGGAACCCAGAGACATTGAGAAAACTTAGAACTAAGAGGAAAGAATATAAACACCTAACTGTGTTCTTCAATTAATAACTCACGGAAAGAAAAGTATGTGTGCAAGTGGAATCTAAGATCATTTCAAGGTAGCATAACCTCTCAGTACTTTTTTAATCAAAATTGAGAAAAGGTTTCTTTCCACCATTTATTCAATACTTGAATGAAAAGCGCGTATGTACCATGTATTATGAGAAGACCTGTGATTGTGTCCTGGCTTCAATATTTGTAAGCTTGTTTTGTGTAAGAAACATGTCATAACACCTACACACTGGTGTATGAGAAATTGGGGGTACTACATGTAGGTCACAGTACAGTGTTCTTCCACATAGCAGAAAAAATAGTTGTCACTTGATTTTAGGCAAATTATTTTACGTATCAGTCTATTTCTTACAGACTCATGGAGGTCATCTAAAAAATTGTTATGCACTAACAGATGCAAAAGTAGTACTTTATAGACTATAAAAGGGCATACTATGTGGGCTAGGGGAAATAAGACTGCTATTTGTAATTGTTTAGTAACAACCAACTTCTTCCATGTCTCATTAACTTTCTACAGTCTTATGGAATAGGCATTTCTGTCTCTATTTGGGGATAAAAGGAGTATACAGAGGTCATGTAAATGAAAAATTTACCAGGCCTCAAAGTGACAGAACTGAGTTAAAACTCATCTATCCAATTTTGTAGTCTACTGGCACATTTTTTTTTCCTGTTTCTACTCTAACTTTCTCACATTCCAAATATATTCATGGTCACTATTTCCAGCAAAGGAATAAACAGTAAGGGAGGAGAGATAATAAAAAGTATGAGACATATCTTGGAATACTAGAATCTTTTTTTTAAAAATTTTATTTTGAGACAGTTTTTCACTAATTCACTAAGTTGCCCAGGCTGGGTTTAACTTGTGATGTTCTTGCCTATGCTTTTCACAGTGCTAGAATTTTAGACATGTATTACCACAATTGTCTTGAATATTTTTCCAGGCAGCATCGCATAGCATAAATACTAACAATCTTAGACTCAAGATCCTCCTTGAAATTAGGGCCAGTGTTAGGGTGGCCTTGGGTTAGTCACTTTTAACTTTTTGAACTTCAAATTCATCACCTAGAACATAAGGCAAGTAACCTACTGCAAATGTACAGGGCTTCAGAGCATGCATTCTATGAATTTCCTTATTTTATATTATTCTCCTACTGTATTTTCATTTTCCTTAAAGAAGCATTTAAGATTATGGAAAGATTTTTAAAATAAAATAAAATGTAAATATTTTTCTCATTAATTAAAAAATCTATAGCTTAAAATTTTCACAAATGTCTTACTATCTTTTCAGAAAATGAAACAAATACAAAGAAATGAATAAAAATCACCTTAGCTACTTCACAGAAGCATTTGAAATATCAAGTAGTATGATGACTTGAAAATATTGAATTATAAAATACCATATATTTGTCACTTTATGTTATTTTTATCTGAACTCAAATAATCTATTTCACTGTGTCTCTCCTTCCAGCCTGGACTTGCTTATATTTCATCCTAATATGCAAGAACATACTCATCAGTTTAGTTTACATTTTAAGTGAAATATGCAGATAAGAATACATTAAAAATGAAAATAAAACACAGTTTAAGAAATATTCATATTTTCCCTAAGTTTTTAGTTACAGCATAGACTCTTAGGAACTAAAATTTGATCTCTTGGCTTTTCATTTCCTAAAAAGCATGTTATGCTAATGTTCACAGCCAGGCTATCACAAGATCTGCCTCACCTATCTGCTATTCAATTTCTACCTTTTCCACAACTTATTTTCTATTTTCCTAACTAGAAACTTGAAATTTGAGTGCTACACATTTGGTGCTGAACTCTTTGAATTTAATAATCGGAAAATTAAGGTGAAGGAAGATGAAATGGCCTGGTCTAAGTCAAGTACCAATGGTAGGATTTCCTAATAACTTGTAAGATTAGTCCTTACTAGCATCCTAGAACATTCATGTGATGTCATATGTGCCAATCTTTTCAACTAATATACACATACACATGAAACAGGGTCTAGCTCTGTAGTCTAGGCTGTTCCTGAACTCACTGTGGAGCCCAGGCTGGCTTTGGACTCATGGCAATCCTCCTGCCTTGGCTCCTGAGTGCTGGGATTACAGATGTGCATTACCACACCTGACTTATATAGTGCTGAGAAATCAAACTCTGGTACTTAGTGTTTGATTTAGCACTTGCTAGACAAGCGCTTTAACTGTCAAGCCATTCCTCTAGCCCCTCAACTAATCTTTAAGTTGATATGGATATCTTAAATCTTTATATCCCCATAGTGCCTGGCACTTAATATTTGCATAACACTTGTACCCCAGTGTACCAGGTGCTGGACCAATCACTTTATACTTTCTGTTTAATCTTCACAATAACTCCTGACTGGTACATGGTATTAACTGAGACTCTTAAAATCTGAAGGAATCTTCCAACATCACACAGTTATGCAGTTCTGAAGACAGAATTCAAACTCTAGTCTGTCTAGACTTGAAAGCCTGTTGTGTTTGGTCTTTATTTAGAGACAAAGGATAGCGGGGTAAAAGCTCCCACTACCTGGAAGGAAGTTCCAAATGGGTTAACACCATTTGATCTCATTTTACAGACAAGGAAATGAAGTCAGATCTCAGAAGGTATTTTACCCAAATTCCACAGTTGATAACACCAATTTACATATTTAAATACCAAGTTCAATGCACTGTCATACCCCAGGATGCTTCATAAAAAGTTTAAACAGTTTATTACCATATTAAAGATACCTTTTCTCTTATGAAATTTCTAATACTTGTCATTTGTTAAAGTACATGAAAATACCACCTGAAGATTTGTTTTACATTTATGATAACAACAGTATCTATGGATATCCTTTAATAAGCCTATCATCCTAACTAAGCTTATTTGTGAAATTAGTAAAATTAAATAAGATTCTGATTTTTATCTGGTTCATTTTTGTAATCTCCACACTACCTAGCATATCATCTGACATGTGCTAAATGTTCCATGTATTTATTGAATGACTGAGTATGGCACTTTTTCTTTACACTGTTCATTACATGTTTACAGTTTTTTCTCTTTAATTTACCTCTGGCTTTCCAATATTCTTAGCCCCAAAACATTTACATGATAAAATACTCAATTTTTGTTGACTTGAACCAACTGATTTGATAAACTCAGCATCCAAAATGTTGTTTATGTGAAATGCTGATCTGAATAAAGAAATAAGAGTACATGTAACATACTTTCCCTGAGAGAAAAGAAGATACCTTGCTTTTTACTTCCCTGCAGAGGAATCTTTTCTTTCTCTGAAAACCTGTAGTACTAAGTAACTAAAACATTTGGTATTTAGCATGAATTACCTTCTATTGTACTATTACTAAGTTTTAAATTTATCTTTTTTCCAATAGAATAAGACTAGTTATAACATAAAATGATGGTACAATGAAAAGATCACAAGGGATTTTTTTTTTAAATTTGAGATGGGGGTCTCATTATATTACCCAGCAGGTATTGAACTCCTGGGCTCAAGTGTCCTCCTGCCTCAGCCTTCCAGGAAGCTGGGATTCAGAAGCATGAGTTTCCTTGTCAGAAGTGGGTTTAAATCCTAATTCTGCCATTTTATCAATTACGTGATTTTAGAAAGTGTTAATTTTGTCTTTCTGAACCTATGTTTCATTATCTGCAAAACAGAAAATTCCTGGACTGGAAGAATGGCACAGTGGCTAAAATGCTTGCTTGGCAAGCACAAGGCCCTGAGTTTGATTACCCAGCACCACATAAAGCTGGGTGTGGTGGCACTTCTTTCCCAGTACTCAAGAGGCTGAGCCAGAAGGACTGCCACAAATCCAAGGCTAGCCAGGGCCACATAATGCGTACAGGAACAGTATGGGCTACAGGGCGAGACCCTGTCTCAAAAGCAAACAGACAAACAAAAAAACCCAGAAAATTTCTATTTTACAGGGCTCTTACTATAGGGAATAAAATATTTTTATCAACTGCTAGAACAAAATAAATAGCCAAACAAATGCTGTCTATTTAAAGCCTTTTTGATGCCTCAATAATTAATACCCACAGGTACATAATACTGACTTCTGATAACCACGTATTTCATACTGAGTCTTCAGATAAAATATAAAACAAAACATACCTGTTAAATAAGAAGTAAATTGCTTTGGACCACAGCGAATAGCATACCGTGTAGTTGTTCTCACAGCTTTCGGTTCAGTCTGCAATGCATCTCTGGGACAAAAAAAGGTTCCATCTGACGTTTCTCCCCACCATCTCACTCGGACAAGTACACAAGGGGGAGGTTTTGCAATCTTCCAGATGACTTTATTAATCGTAAGTTTCAGAAAGCAGCGTAGCTGGCCTTCAACCAGTGGTGGGAGGCTTGTAGATGGTGAAAGGTCACTCAAACCTGTGGGGAATCCCAAGATCAGTGACTCAAAACTTTAGACTACAGAAAACTTGCTTTGAGAATAAAAAGAAACACTTTAACCTTTACAGAGAGAAGGCTCATTCTATTTATTCTAATACATGAGAAGTAACTAAGAAATTAGACCATTGTAAACTACCTCATGATTCATGTTACCCAGATAACTAATATTTAGAGTTTAAGTTACTCTAACTGAAGAACATACACACAAGAATACACAAATACAAACACTTAATTGAAAGATATTATTGAAAAATGAAAATATGAAACAAGTAAATAGGTTTTCAAACCCCAAAAGTGGAAATTTAAATCTCAGAAGCTGAAATTTTAATTACTGTTTTTATTTGTAGTAAAGTACATTTAACAAAATTGACTATCTTAAAGGTTCTGTGCAAACATCATCACCATCTACCTCGAGAGCTTTTATGCCCTCCCAGACTGAAGGTCTATACTCATTTATTTTTTTCCCCATTTTATTGATATGCATAATCATGTTACATAAAATTTACATTGATTTTGAGTATTTTGTGCACATACATATCGTGGCAAAGTTACAAATCCTTCCCTTCTCTCTTTTCGACCTTCCTATTCCTTCCCCCTCCTCTCTAGTGTTCCCATTATTCCCCACACTAGGATCTATGAAATAATTGTGACAATTGTTTTTATTGCAACATCTACTATTATTATTAGAGCTACTGAGATTGAACGAGAGACTTGGGCTATATCTCAGCAATTTTTTTACTTTGAGACAAAGTTTTGCTAAGTTACTACTTGGGATCTCCCTGCCTCAGCTTTCCAGAGTGCTGGAAGTACAGGTGTGAGCCACATTTTTAAAGATATGTTATCTTTACCTAACTTATTTTAAAAGCATCACTAAACATAAAAGACCAATTTCTTTCACTTGGCAAACAACTAGTTTAGTTTATATCACCAGCCCAGGATTCCAAAAAACGACCATCTTCAATTGTGTCTTTTCTTTCCTGCCAAAATCATATAGTGAATGAGGATGAAACCAACATCATTATATTCTGCCACTATTTTTTAGTGATAGGTCATAATATTAACTTTAGTACTTACTGGACTTCAGAACAATGGTAAGTCAAAAATATATTTTAAAAAAGCAATTAATCATGACCTTGATTGTCTTTTCATGGTCAATAGCTTTTCTACAAGACTTAGAGGTGACTCATAAAACCATTCCTTTATTATATGCAATTTTCAATTCCTCTGGCTTTTCCTTTGGAAAGTAGTCATGAGTCGTATGAAGACAGTATGAGGAAATCAGATCAGGAATCTATACAATTCATTCTTTGAACTGTTAAAGCAAATACCATCTCTCCTCGGTAGTGATGAAAAGCTCCACTACAATCTTTGTATATAATTAGTTTCAGTGTAAAAACCTGTGTGTATGGTATGGTGATGCATGTCTGCAATCCCAGAACACAGGAGACTGAAACAAAGGACTGTGATTTGAGTCTAGCCTATGCTACTTAACAAGTTCCAGGGCAGTCTGGGTTACGTAAATAGCAAGATCTTGCCTAAACCACTATCATCACCACCACCACCACCACCACCACCACCACCACCACCACCACCACTACCATACCCCCCCACCTCATGTAGGAACACATGAGTGTTCCTAGTATGTTGGACCCTTTGACACAGGGACCATCAGCACAGGACAACTCCATGCTCCATTCTTAATTCCTCCTATCATTCCTGAGAGGAAAAGCACTACCTCAAAACTGCCTCTGGTATTTAAGCAGTTTGGACAAGATTTATTCCCAAACTCTCTGAGCATCTATAATCCCAGCACTCTGGTTGGCTGAGGATTGAGGATCAAAAGTCTGAGCCCAGCAAGGGCAACTTAACATGAGACCCGATTTCAAAATACAAAATAAAATGTACTAGGGATGTAGCTCAGTGTGAAGGCCCTACATTGAGTTCTCAGTACCACTTTTTTTAAAAAAAATGTATTCTCAAACTATAAACTCAGTCCTTAACCCAATGGCCTAGTGCACTATTCTATTTCCAATACCTTTATCTTAATTAAAGTGACCATAAGACAACAAAGGACCTTTATTTATAAAGCACTATATAAAATTTTATAATGTGACCCAGCCATTTTAACTCCTTGAAGGCATCCTTGCAGAGACTGAACTTCCAATTTCCTGCCCTGCCCTGAATTCCCAGGGTGACTGTTCTTGCAGCTAACATTCCTTCTTTCTTGGAGTTTCAGTGTCCTTGACCTACTAACCTGAGAAGGTCCTCTTGCTACACCCTCTCATTGTCTCAGGTCCTTCTAGAGATCCTCATGCCCTTTCTTCCTACTCCAAATCCTGTCACATCTTGTCATTCCTCAGACTTTTCCTTTTTACATTCCATAACTCTTTCCCAACTCCTGATCATAACCCTTCATAATTTCAACTAACTCTAGGTCCTACTCTGTGACAGTTTCTAGGGATTTACTAAAGTATAAAACGTGGTCGTTGTCCAATAGGACAATAGACCTACCTTTCTCCAGCCTACCTTTTGCCAGCTCCTTATGAACATTCAAAGCCACGAAAGTATACACACACACATTAACCTTTTTATATTTTTTTAAAAAAAGACTCCTACAGTTTTTTTTTCTTCTCCCCCCTGTACAATTTTAGGTCTCTTCCTGCCTCATGACCTCCTTTTTGGCTCCCAACCCAGGCCCCATTTCCTTTGCATTCTTTGCTGATTCCGCTCTTTTAACCTGGTTCATTAATTATTTTCTCTCTTGCGCCCGCTGTTTTTGTTTTCTTAGCCTCTGAGGGTGTCTCGCCATTACGCCCGCACTATTAGGTTTTCTCTACTTTTGACAGCTCGTATTACCTCTCTTCTTGCTCTCACGGCTGCCACCAGACCCTTGGCCTTTTCGTTGTTTCATGACGAGTCAGAGCTCTTCTTCACCAACTTCACTTGGGGCCCAGCACCTAAGCTGTTACGTCCTGCCATCCCTTCCCACGGCGCCTGCGTTCCCCAGCAACCGGCGCCGCTGGGTAGCCTGGGAAGCAGAAAGAAGCGGGTCTTCCTCCAACAGTCTCTGGAAAGCGGTAGAAAGGAAAGGCGCCAAGACTACGTTCCGCCAATAGACTACAACACCCAGGATGCTTTGTTACACTAGCTCTGCTAGGTTGAAAGGGGGCTACCGCCAACTACGCAAGCGCAAAGGGACGTGCCCTTTGAGGACTTCACTGCCCAGGGTGCATTGCCTTTGGGAGCTCTTTTCCTTCCGGCGGAAGTCGTGGAGTTCTCTAGGGTGTTAAGAGTCCGCAGACTCCGTTACCCACCTTCCTTTGTGGGAGGACTATTGCGCACTTCCGGTGGACGCTTTAAAACGAGGGGGTGGAGTTAACAAGACGGTGGACTGTAGGCGGTGCTGCCGGTATCCGGGTGCTGTCCAAAGGCAACTAGGCGTCGTTAGGGCCGCAATCTCTGACCGGTTGGGTGGCATTTAGCGTGGGAAGAAGCTCCGGCTCCTCCTTCCCTTGATGTCGGCCCTCGAGAAGAGCATGCATCTTGGCCGCCTGCCGTCTCGCCCTCCTCTGCCCGGCAGCGGGGGCAGTCAGAGCGGAGCCAAAATGCGAATGGGGTACGTGACTCGTTCTCCTTCTCCCTAGAGGCCTGGCCCTGGCCTTTGGAGAATGTTGGCTGGGCGTGAAGGGACGCTAAGGAAAGGTAGAAATGTTGGCGGCGGCCTGTAGACGTTTCGATGGAGTAGATGACAATTCCGCGACTAGGGGAGGCACCGAGGCCATAGAAATTAGAGGACAGGTAACGTCGAGGGGAGAAGGGAATGAGGGAAAGATTGGGGAAGCTGAGAGCCTAACCTAAGCTTCCAGGGAAGCCACTCTGGAAGGATGGTTGGAGGAAAGAGAATCGAACGATGACAGGAAGAATCTCCTTGGGAGAAAATGGAAAATGACCTAGAGAAAAATTGAGAGAAATAACTAAGAAAAGGTTTGAAAGGAGTAGAAGATATGAAAACTGGGTATGAGAAAGGCTGAGGGCCGTAGAGAACACCAGAAGCACGACTGGAGAAGGGAAGAAAACTGGGGAATTGAAGATTTGTGATGAGCTGAGTTTAGAGATTGACCCTCCTCACTAGAGTCTGAGGAATGATGAGACAGAGGGTTTGGTGAATGGAAGTCAGCAGAGGTAAGATCTGGGGAGCTGAAAAAGGAAAACTTGGGCACTTAACTTTTTGCTGTATAAATAAGACCGAGGGAAGTCATGTACAGGTCTAAGAATTGCTGAAGCAGTGGGAGTACTCCTTAACAATGTTTTAGGGAAAACAGTTTTCTGGAAGTGTAGAAATGGGTTTAAAGATAAGCTTTGAAATTTTAAATCTTCAAATGACTTGTGCCAGGCTAGAAGATACTTAGGTGTTGGAGAAAGCATGATGAATTGAAGAGGTAGTTGTTGGGAAGCAGAGAATTGATTAGATTTGGGGCTTTGAGGAATATTTGTAGTGTAAAATAGGATTCTGGGAATACTGCCTGTACAGAGGAAATAAGGTAGGAAAGATGTGTAGGGATCAGGTAGTCAAAAATGTGGACTGTACTAGGGATTCTAGAGATGAGTTGGTAGATATTCTTGAGGAAAGGACTAGAAAAGAGGGACCATAGGTTCCAAAGGAATAATATGATCAAAATGAATTTTTAAAAAAGAGGTGAGGATGGATATGATATTGTAAAACCTGAAAAAATTGTATAAATTAAAATAGTGGAGTTGAGAGATGGCAACACTGGTTGGAAAAGCAAGGAAAGAAACTAAGAATCCACCTGGACAGCTAATCATAAAGTAGAAAAATGGGAAAGCTGACAGAAGTTAGGTTGTTGGTCACAGAGGTGGCGGAAGGCCACATATAAAGTAAAAAGAAGGATTGATTTGTTTTTGGAAAATGAAGGTTGAACTATAAATGACTAAAAGTTTGAAAGCTGACTCATAACTGATTATTTGGAGGAATTAACCTGAAGTATAAAATTAATATAATTATTTTTGATATCTTAGTTGCTGCACTTTTTTTTTTGAGACAAGGTCTTGCTCCGGGTTGATCCTAAACTCAATGTGTATTGTAGCGCAGTTTGGCCTTGAACTCATAGCAGTCCTCCTGCTTCAGCGTCCCAGAGTACTGGGATTAAACTAATTCTGGAACAGAACTAGTACTGGGACAAAACTAATTCTCTGAAGATGGAGAACTGGGTTGGTTTGGACTACCACAGGGAAAATCTGCTGATTAGATTATATAGTTGTTAGTCACTTGTCCTGTTTAAATCCTTTGGCTTTCTTGAGATCGATGAGTTCCTTATCTGGAAGAGTATTTTAGAAGCTTCACATGCTTCATAGTATTATCAAGAGAAGAGTCTATTGGCAAATTGTCTGTAGTCTTCAAGTCTTAATTTCCTTTCAATTTTCTTGTAAATAAGTGGGCCTTATTTAAGTCACGCATTAGTGATAATGTCGATTCTTTCCTCTTCCTGGAATCATAAAGCTGAAAGAGAGCTTAGAAATAATTTGATTTTACTTCTGTATAGTATATTTGAAGAATCAGAGACTCCAAGTTTTGTATTTTTTAAGTTCAACTAAGAAACAGGAAATATTTTGTCTTAGTAAGTGAGGAAACTGAGGCTCAAATATTCCTGATAATAAAACACCCTTAGAAGCTTAGTGTAGGGGACTGGAAGGCTCTCTAGTGCCACATAAACCGGGTGTGGTGGCGCACACCTGTAATACCCAACACGTGGGAGATTTCAGTAAAAGGATTGCCATGTATTCAAGGCCAGCCTGGGATACCTAGTGGCTATATAGAATGAGATGCTGTCTCAAAAAATAAAAAATCAAAAAGCAGCAGCAGCTTAGCAACCAAGAACTAGGACTTGGATCTTGTGACTCTGAGACCTGTTGTTTTTTGGACTTGTATGTATCATCCTGGAAATAGTCTGTGTATTGTTATTCCTTTGCAAATGCTTGCCTTTTTCCTTAGTCCTGATTTGTGAAATATGACTTATTTTTTTCCCTTTTTTCCCATTCCCCCATCTATCTCTTACTCTCAAGCTGTGCCTGTCCCTGATAGTCTCTTGTGTGACTTACTCTTTTGTCTCTGTTTCATGATCTCTTGTCTTTTAACTAAACCTTACTTGGTATATCTGCATACTTGTATTTTATATTTGAAGTTTATGATTCTTTTTCTTGGGTTTCTATAATTTTTCAAATTGGATTTATTAAATTCAAAATAGAGCTAAATAATGTAATAATGGCAGTTAACTTTTTACCAAGCATTTTTATGTATTTTATTAGCAACTTTTTGTTGTTTAACTTTATGTACGTTATCTAACTACAACTCTGTAGAAGAGATACTTCCTGCATTTATCTATTATATATACTTAGTAGTACTAGGGATTGACCCTAGGGCCTTGGCACTGAGCTACCTCCTCTGCCCTTTTTATTTCTTTTTTTACTTTTGAGACAGGTCCTCAAAAGCCCAGGCTAAGCTTGAATTTATGATCCTCCCGCTTCAGTATCCAGGGTGCTGGGATAACACCACACCCAGCTATTTCCCTGCATTTGTAAGGAATCTAACCTCAGAAATTAAATGTCACTCAATCAGTATGGGGTAAAACTGGAATTCAATCTAGGTTTAATTTCTAGAATATCTGTTTCTTTTTCAGTATGCCAGCACATTTTCCTGTGTAAGACCTTAAATCTTGGTGTCATTTTTCTTCCGTAGATATCAGTAAATGATAAAAAAAAATAGTGGTTTTGAACTTCTTTATTAAAACTTTAGTAGTTATTTTAATTAAAGTGCTTGAGTGTAGTACGATTTTTTTCCTTCAGTAGTGGGATTTGAACGCATGGCTTTCTACATGCTAGGCAGACACTAGTACTTTGAGCTGTAGTCTAGCACTTTTAAAAATTTACTTGACTAAAATTTTGCTAGATTACCTACTGTGGTCTGCAGCTGCTAGGCTCAGGCAGCCCTGTCGTCTGAGTAAATGGGAACTCCAGGTGCACTTTGTTGCACCTGGCTCATAACAGCTTCTTTCTCCTTAATCCATATGTTTATTCATGTCTGTCTGATTAGATAAGTCTTTCATCCAACTTAAAACTTATTATATATTATGGATAGAAGGTTTCTGGGTGGCTAAATAATTCATGCAGATGGGGAAATAAAGTCAGTGATTTGCACAAGGTTGGTTTGAATTACTAAAAGAATCAAATCCAGTTATTTCTGGTTTTGTTATTGAGTTTTATTTTTTAAAAAGTTATAATTCATGCACCAGAAAATTCATGCTTTTTAAATGTACAATTAGGTTGGAGCGTTTTAGATCGGTGTTAAAGTATCTACTTAGTATGCATAAGGTATTGGGCTTGATCCCCCAGCATCACAAAAAACAATGTGTACAATTCAGTGGTTTTTAGTATATTTACTAATTTGTATAATGATCACTGCTAATTCCAAAATACTTTCATTGTGCAATAAAGAAACAACCCAGCCTCATACGGTGCCTCAGGCCTGTAATCTCAGCATTCTGGTAGGCTGAGCATGAGGATCACAAATTTGAGGGAATTTACTGACTTAATTGCAATCCTATCTCAAAAAAATAAAAATTAGACTGGTGATCTGGTGATGTAGCTTAGTGTGAAGGCCCTGGGTTCAGGCCACAGTGACGCACATACACACAGACACACATCCACACACACAAACACGTGCGAGCGCGCTTGTGAACAGAAAAGGACAGAAAGAAAAACCGTACCCATTGGCAGTCACCCTCACCTCGTGCTAGACCCTGGCGACTGCTGATCTGCTTTTTGTTTCTGGATTTGCCTAGTCTGTATCTTTTTATGTAGATGTTACAGTGGGGTATCTTTTTTGACAGATATCTTTACTTAGCATAATGTATTTTCAACATTGATTTGGTGTATGTAGTGTGTATCAGTATTTTATTCCTTTTGTAACCCAGGTTTATTTCATTGTGTGAATATACTGCATTTTATTTTCCCATTCATCTGTTGATGGACACTTTGATGTTTATTGTTTTTTTGCTATTATGAATAATGCTGCCACAAACATTACTTGCAGTTAGTTCAAAGCTAGTTTACAGGTGGTTTCTTTCCAAGTTTTTCTTTTTTTTAATTAGGAGTATATTCTTTTTGCATTTAAAATATTTTCCTCAGTTGATCTTTTTACTTTGCATATAATATTTTTTGCTGTGTAAAAAGTTTCAGTTTTAGGATATAAATCTAATTACTTTTACATTTATGCAGCATATATTGTTTCTGGAATTTGAATCACAGGAAGGCCTTTTTCTGTTTCAAATTGTAGACATTTATATTTTTCTCCCAGTACTTCTTTTTATATTTTCTTTTAATACTCATTTGAAGTTTTAATATGCAAAGTGAGAAATAGTTCCAATTTTATCTTTAACCACAGGCTGCCTAGTTTTTGTAACAGCATTGAATAAAAATTCTTTTCCTATTATGTGAATTTTGCTTCAATTAAGAAATAGTTCTTTTCCTCACTGATAAAAATGACATCTTCATCAAATGCAAAAATATCCATACAAATCTGAGACTTCTTAATGGAATATTTCTCTTTTTCAGTCAGACTATGTACCACTACTATACTTTTAATTGAGAAGTTTTATTAATGTTTTTTAATAGATGGTAGAGGTAGCTTCTTCCTCATTCTTTAGGACTTTCCGTGCTCTTCTTGTTTAATTATTATGCAGTAAACTTCCTATAAACTTGAACCAGAAAAAAAAATCCTAAAGACATTTTATTGAGATTAAATTTGTAAATTAATGTAAATCTTTGTGTATAATATTGAGTTTCCTTGAAGAAATACAGTATATTTCAACCAGTGTGAATTTCTGTAGAAGGAAAAGTATTTTAGACCCTGAATGTTGACATAAATTATATTTAATGTATTTTCTTACTTGTATGAGTACAAAAGTACAAAATAAAATAGTTTCCTAATGTATAAGGGTAGGGTAAATTCCATATTACTCTTATAAAACTCAGTAGCTTAACTTTATTTTTTTTAAAACAAGTCTAACTCTGTAGCCCAAGCTGGCCTTGGACGCAGGGCAATCCTCTTGCCTCAGCCTGCCCAGCGCTGAGAATACAGGCATGCGCCACCATGCCCAGCTTTTTGTGGTGCTGGGGAATCAAACTCAGGTCCTTGCGCTGCCAAGGCAAGCGCTGTAACCCAGGTGACATTCCTCCAGCCAGCAGCTTCATTATTTAAATAGAGTTGACTGTTGAACAGCACAAGGGTTAGTTATACCAACCTCTCCCTCCAAACAGTTAAAAATTCACATGCAATTTTTTTTTTTTTTCTGTGCTGGAGATTGAACCTAAGATCACTCACTCTGCCTTTCAACTATATCCTCAATACTTTTTATATTTTTAGTTTGGGACTAGGTCCTGCTAAGTTGCCTAGGCTGTCCTTGAACTCGTGATCCTTCTCAAGTTGCTGGGTTTATAGGCCTGTCCCACCATGCCTGGCTTTATGTGAGTTTTAACTTCCTCAAAACTACGAATACCTCATTATTGGCCAAAAGCTTTACTACTAATATAAACAGCAGATTGAATATTTTGTATATTGTTTGTACTATTGTGAAAAATCCAAGAACCACAGATAACTTCCTACTGTAATACACAATTTATTGGCCAGGTGTACTACTCACAGAAAATTAGTGTCACACAGAGTGTTAAACAGATACAACACTTAAACTCACTTCAGTAACATCAGGAAGTGACCACACAGTTATTACAGTACAATTATATATACTGTGGTTAATTTTGTGTAATTATAATTTAATAGTGCATCTTTATTCTTTTTACATTTCTTTCAATTGCAAGTGGAACCATGTGCCATCTTTGTGCATATATTTGGATAAAACTTTTATACTAGATTTGTGTATATTTTATGGTAGCGTGATTAGTTAGATATATGTTCTATGCATTTGTGACATACTTTTTTACTGTTTTTTCTTTTATTTTTAAGCAGTTGGTTCTTCTGTGAGTTTTTCTTAAATTGTCATTAATCTCCAAAATAAAACTCATGTATTAGTAGATCCACACATTACAACATATGTTCAGGGTTCATCTGTACAATTAAATCTATTAAAATTCCCCAATTCAAATTAGCTGTATTAACGTGAAGTAGACTAATGTGGTATTAACAACTTACTGTAGTTTAAACTAGAAAGATACTTGTTATTGATAGGATATTCCACTCATTTGTCACTCACCTTTGTCATTCAAGATGCGGGTGTTTTGCATCTTTTCTCTTACTATTCTTAGAATAGTGCCTTTACCTTTTTTTCTCCTTTTTTTTTTTGAGATAAGACCTTGTTCTGTAGTTCAGGCTGGTCGTGAACTCACTGTGCAGCCCAGGCGGGCCTTGAACTCATGACAGTCCTGGTTGTCCTTCCAAGTGCTGGGATTAGACATATGCACCACCATGCTTGGTGGCTTTCCCTTTTCTTACCTGTTAGTTTATGGTTGTGCTGCAACTTCACTTACGTGTCTTATTACTTTTACCTTTCCACATCATTGGCAGTGGGGAATGGAATTACTGTCAACTTTCAGACCAGTTCTGATTCATTGCCTTGGATTGTAGGCGTGGGAGTGAGAGCGCTCCACTAGCTAGGTATTCATTATGTCTATTTGGAGTGAAGAGTAAATGGCATTTGCCTCAAGGCCTGAAATTAAGTGTGGAAGCTTAATTTTTCAACTTAAAATTTACTACTTTTCTCATTACACCAAGGTTGTGAGAAGTGTTCTCTCTCTTCCTTTTATCCTTTTTTTTTTTTGTCACATTTGAATATCACCTGTGATTTTCTGAGCAGATGTCCATTATTGCTTATTGCCAGCAAATCTGTTTCTTTTCAGAATCTCCAAAATTGAGTAATTAACTCCTCATTTTGTGTTTTAAGCCTAATGAGCCTTTCATGTTATTTTACCTGGTATTATATTTGAAAAAAAATTTTTTCCAGTTGAGAAAAACTTTCCTTCAAGTTATAAAATACTGTCTTTTAAAATAAGCTTTAATTAATAACTCCACTAAAAGGTGGCCTAGTTATATTTTACTCTTAGATTCCAAATACTGTATTGACTACTGATTTCAAGAACATACTGTCAAAAACGGCTTGCGGGAGTTTATCTGTCCAAACAAAGGACACGGGAGGTACGGATGACAGAAATATGAGGCTTTAATTATCTTTGCAAAAAGGGTGACCTTCTAGCTTGAAAGTGAAGAAAGGCACACCGAAAATATGGTGGATGGCTATTTAAATCCCTAGGTCGTAGGGCCCTCCCCCTGCCTTACTGACAGGATGCACAATCTTCTGGATAAGGTCTAAGGCATTGGCTTAGGGCCAAGTTTATCACAATGCTATGACCTTTATCCCTCCTTCCCCCTTCAGGTCACCTGCTCAGGTAAAGCCAGGGTAAATTTAAAGATCTGCCATCTTTACCTTGAGTGACGATATTGCCAGTATGTTTTGAATATTGAACAAGAAATTATGCTAAAAATTACATCCACTGGGGCTAGAGGAATGGCTCAGTGGTTAAAGCACTTGCCTAGCAAGTGCTACCTTAAGCGCTAAGTACCAGAGTTCAATTCCCCAGCACTGCATAAGCCGGGCATGGTGGCACATGACTATAATCCCAGCTGAGGCAGGAGGATTGCCTTGAGTCCAAGGCTAGCCTGGGCTCCATAGTGAATTCAGGACCAGCCTGGGCTACAGAGCAAGAGCCTCTCTCAAAAAGAGAAAAATATATTACATCCATTTAAAACCACATCAAGCTGGGCCCTGTAGGTGGAGTCAAAAGGATGGCAGGTTCAAGGCTAGCCTGGGCAACTTATTAGAACTTTCCTTAAAAATGAGAAATTTTAATTGGGTGGAGATAAAGTTCACTGTGACTGCCCTGGGCTTGATCCTCAATACCAGGGAAAAAAAAGAAAGCACGGAAGACTGAAGTTGCTCTGCTACTGACAAGCCATGTAACTCTGATAAGTTATTTTTGGCTTTCTAGGTCTCACTGTCTTGGTGTTGTATTAAAAATACATCATCATAATGCTGTAGAAAGACATACTAGAGTTTGAACCGTAGTTCCAGTGGTTAGTTGGTGGTTTTTGTTGTTGGTGGTTGTGTTTTGTTTTTTTTTTTAAACAGTATATTTCACTCTTGAACTTGTTGTGTAGCCCTGGCTGCCCTTGAAGTCATAAGCTCATGGTCTTGCCACAGCCTCCTGAGTGCTGGGATTACAGACATGTGCCATCATGCTGGGCCAAACTCCAGTGTTATTGAAAGTGGCTCTGGGCCAGCTGTTTTATATTTCTGGACCACCTTTAAAAGAAAGATACTTTTCTTTTCTTTTTTGTTTTGAGACAGAGTCTTGCTCTGTAGCCCAGGCTTATCCTGAATTCACTTTGGAGCTCAGGCTAACCTTGGCCTTGGCAATCCTCCTGCCTCAGCCTCCCCTGTGATTACAGGCATGTGTCACCACACCCAACTTATGTTGTGCAGGGGAACCAAAGGTGCTAAGAGATTAAAACTGGTTGATATATAATGGACACCTATATAAAGTTAGATTTGGGTTAGATGATTTTTTTATAGTCTAGTTGAAATCCTATGTAGTTTTTAGAATCTTAAAATCTGGTGCTTTAAAAACATGCATATTATCATTAGTGATGAACACCTCAAATCTACCATGTCCTGTTTGCCCTCCACCAAGTTGACTTCTTTCCATTCTTTTCAAAGCATTGCTAATGAAGACATTTTTAACAATGGTGCTGCCTTTATTTGAATGACTGGCTGCAATTAAACTTCAATACCAGTAGCATCCACTACAGGAATCTTACTCTGGAGAGTTTGGAACAACAGTGGCTAGCTCGTACTGCTACTGTTTAGTTCATGACTGATCAGTAGCTTTCTTAATAGACATAGCCTAATGGATGTTAAAGTGAATGAGGCCTATTCAGGTGAGACATTTAAAAACATACAACTTTGATTTTTATTCCTTGTTCTCTTGGTGTAAAAATTTCTTCCTACCTTCCTTCTTTCCTTAGCAATTGACCATATAATTTTGTTGGCTTTGGTTTTGGATGCTGGCAGATATCGTCACAATTTAGGTTAGCTATAAATGCTGTATGCCCTGTTAACCTTCTGTGGATATAACACTTAATCCTTCTGATTTGTGAAGTATTGGTCAGTTATCTGCTCCTCAAAATGATAGCAATTTTCAGGGTAATAATTTTGTCCTAATTTCCCTGGTGCTTAGTATATTGTGTGAGAGCTGCCCAAATTGGGGGGGGGGGGCACACATCTTGAACTTACTTAGTGCCTACCCCCTTTTTTGTGATGCTACGAGGGATTGAACAAGAGCCTCATTTAAGCTAGGCAAACCATCTACCACTGAGCTACATCTGAGCCCTTTTAGTTTTTTGTTAAAAGTTGCCCAGGCTGGCTTTACTTGTCTTCCTGCCTCAGCCCTCCATGTAACTGGGATTTCAGTTATATTCCATTGTGCCTGGTGTTACTTAGAGGTTAGCCCCATTCTGTAAGAACAGTCTCTTTCCAGTCAGTTCCATTAAGAAGGCAATAACTAAACCTTTCTTCTGAAAGTTTGTTATATTGTATAGAAGAGTAGGATTTCTGTTTTATTTCAATGCCAGCTTTTAGGAAAAATGTATTATGAGTACTTAAAATAGCTTAATTTGACTCATATGGTTGAAACTCATATAATTGGTCTCTTTATTATAAAGACTTATTCCTGTCACATATTCTTAATTCATGAAAACTGATAGTTTGTCTTTTCCTAAGTGATTGTCCAAATTATTACTGTAAGAGAATAAATGTCTATTAGCAATTATTTTCAAACTAATCTTGATTTTATACAATTACATTTTTCTGCCCCAATCCAGTTAATCTCTTAGTTTCTCAGTGTGAAAGCTATTTTCCAAGAAGATGGTACTGCCAGGAGTGGGGACCAGAGCGAACATCTTAATTGTTAAGCATAGCAGACAGTAGACCAGAGCCGGTAGCTGGCCAATAATTTATAAGACAGAGAGATTAAGTGTCATATCCACAGAAGGCTAACAGAGCATAGAGCAAACTCTCTTTAATAATGTCTCAGGCAATATTAATTACTCAATTAAAATTTAAGAAAGAAATTATTTTCTTGTGCTAGGGATTGAGGCCAGCGCCTCATGTAAGCAAAGGACAAGCCCTTCCATTGTGCTGTACTTCTCCTTCACCCGATGGTTTTTGCGTGTATCACTTGCCAAGTTTATTTTGTTTGCAGTGCCTCTCCATTTCTTCACTTTTTCAAGTCCTTGCTGTCCTGTAAAATTCACAAAGGTCTTTGAGACTACTATAAATCACTTCTTTCTCCAGTCTCTAAGCACGTATAACTCTTATTTCTACTCATTTGTTAATTATTCATTAATTTGTTCTTTTTATTGTTTCAAATTTGTCTATGGAATTTTGTGCAAATTTGTTGTTTCCTCATTCAGATTAGAGCCTCTGGAGTGAAAAGGCTTTTGTTTGTTTGGTTTTTTTTTGTGCCTTCTCTGATGAGCTATGAAAATTTGATTTGATGGCACGCAGAATTCATTTAAAATGAATCCTAGCTGGGCCCAGTGGTGCAAGTCTATAATCCTACCACCCTGGGAAGCTGAGGACAGGAGGATGGCCACATTTGAATCCAGCCTGAACAGTTAGCAATTTTGTGATATCTTGTATCAAAATCAGAAATAAAAATGGGCAGGGATATGGCTTAGTGTGACAGGCTGACCTACATTTCCAGTACCTTATTTACTTAATTAATGTAAGTAAATTTAAATGTATATACGAATGTATACATACATATGCACGTGTGTGTGTGTGTGTGTGTGTGTGTGTGTGTGTGTGTATGTATGCCCTTTTCATTTTCTTTTTTCTTATTTTTTGCTTTTTCTTTTTTTGTGGCACTGATCATATCATTTATACCAAGGATCAGCAAACTTTTTCTGTGAAAGCAAGACAGTAAATAAGAATTTTAGGTCCTATAATCTCTGTTCTGGCTACTCATTTCTGCTGGTCCAGTGTGAAAGTAACCACTGACACCATATCAGTAAAGGTAACTATGTTCCAACAGCACATTATAAGTGGACTTGGAAATTTGGATATCATGATACTTTGTTGTTACTTCTTTGTGGCTGGCTTCTTTGTTGTTACTTTTTAAGTTTGTTTGAATTGGAATCCAAAACAGCTCCATGCCTAATCACACAATTTTCACATCATTAAGTAGTTTCTCTTTTATCCCTCAACCTTTTAAATATATAAAATGATTCTCAGTTCATGAGCCATGCACAAAGACAGTGGACTGAATTTGACCATGGGCCATACTGTGCCAGTTTAATTTCAGTACTATAAAATCTACTGTTGATGTCTTAAAGAGAAAGAAATAGCTTTTAAAAATCAGTAAACTAGGATTCTCTTTCTAGTTTCACGGCTTTGATAATTGGTGCAAGCTTGACTTTGTTTTCTTAAAGTGTGGACAATACTAACCGTACAGAGTAAAAAATGAGATGGCATATGTGTAGAATCATTTAAATTGTAAAGCAGTTTAACTGAAACTTAATACAGTTCATCAGCTCTAAGACATTTTTGTAGAGTTTTAAATTTTGAGACAAGATCTCACTAAATTGTCCAGGGTGGCTCCAAACGTGCAGTCCTCCTGCTTTGGCTTCTTGTATAACTGGGATTACTGGCGTGTACCAATGTCCACTAAAATACATTTCTTTTCACATTTAAAAGAGTGTCTTTGTCAGTGCTGCTGGTAAAGTTAACTAATAGCCTTCGCTTGATTCTCTCTTTCTGTGCACAAGTGAACAACAAATCCAATCAAAACTTTCAAGATAAGTGTTGAAAATTTGGGAGAAAATCTTGAGAGACAAATATGAAGCATTCTTAACAAACTTTTAACAACTAAGTGGTTGTTAAGAGAGGTAGGTGTTCTGTTAGATAAACTAAGAAGTGAGTGTCAAAAGTAAGAGCTGTACTTAATGATAAAACTGGCATTAGGGTTGGTACTTCATTTTAAGATATGCTTCATCACCAATGTTCAAGGCATAGAGAACTATTTTGGATGGTGTGAATTCAGTACAGGGAATGACTATGGATATAGGAGATGAAGAATTTGATTAGGACTACCTTAAGTTATTTTATTTTGCCTCATTGTTCTATTTGTATTTGTATTTGTAAGTGATGTATGATGAATCTATTTAAGTATAAAAACACTTTTATATAAAAAATTATTTTGCAATACTAAGGACCAACCCTATGGTCTTTGTACTGAGATATGTTACTATCCCTTCTTTGTTTTTCAAAATTTGAGACAGGGTCTCATTAAGTTGATGAATTGCCCAGACTGCGCTAGAACTTGAATCTTCCTGATTCAACCTTCCAGAGTGCTGATATTACAGATGTGTGCCACCACACCTACCTTGACTTCTTTTTTATGTATAATATTATATTTTAACTATTCTGTTTTTTAGTGGGTTCATCTTAGAATTCATAGTGCCTTGTATTTCATGTATTCACTATCAACAAGATTTTCTTTTTGTGTGTGTGTGGGCGGCGGGGGGGAGGCAGTTACTGAAGATTAAGTACCAGGGCCTTCACACTGAGCTATATCTGCCTCCCATTTTTTTAAAATTTTTGATTTTGAGACAGGGTCTCAAGTCACTAACTTGCTCAAGCTGGACTTAAAGTTGCAGTCCTTCTGCTTTAGCTTCCTAGTGCAGAGATTACAGGCCTGTGCCACCAAGCCTTGAGCAACAAGATTGTGTGTGATTTACTTTTTTAGTCTTCCTTAATTGAATTGTAAACTTCTTTTGTGTTTCATTCACTTGCCTCAAAATGATTAGCACATAAATGCCTATTAAGCATTGTTGGTTGAAGGAATAGCACTAGTACAATGGAAACAGCAATTTTTCAGTCAGTTGGAATTGTGCACCCTGATTTTTGGAAGAGAAGTAAATGGGAGGGAGGAGTGGTAGATTCATAGAGTATAGAAGGAAGATTAAAAGTTAGGATTATTGATAATACATAAAAATGAACTTGTGTCCTCTTTATGTTGCCCTATGATTCTATATGTATATCCCTGTGCCCTTATTCTATTAATACAGCTTGTGTAGTTCTTTCATTACATCTTTCTCATCTCTTTAATTAAATCAGTTCTTTAGGTGTGAGAATTATGGTTCAAAACTTATAAAAACCATATTTGATTTAGTTTTATATGTTAATATTGAGCCACAACATTATTAGCAGAGTTTCATAAAAAATAGTATTTTAGCATATTATAATTAAGTAGGCTTAGGAGTAGAGCTACCCAGAGAATCTCCCAATATTTCATAATGTTATTAGGCAGGAGAAATAATGTGTTTTAATATTCATAACCTACTTGGAATATAAAACTATTTTTAAGTTGGAGAGTGTATACTAACTTTTTCAGTTTATTGGGAACTTGTAATGTTACATTAATAATTAAACACAGGATTTATATTTTTCCCTGTTTCCAATCCAGATCAGTGTTTAATGAAAAATAGGACTTTGGGGCTGGGAATATAGCTCAGTAGAAAAGTTGTTACCTAATGTGCGGAAAGGCCTGGATTGTAGCCCTAGCACTGGAAAAAAAAATAGGGTTTTGAATTTTTGTAGCATTTGACTTAACAAGATCTTCAAATCAGATATCATCTTTGTGAATCCTTCCCTTGCCTAATGTGTGTGTCCCCCAAGCAAGACAGGGTATCCAACCTACGAACTTGTGTGGTTTATATTTATTGTAACTCTAGTGTATAGTGACTGTTTACCACTTCTACTTTCATCTCCCCCGTGTGCTCTTTGAGGATAGGGGCCCATGCTGTTAAAATACATTTTTTATTTTTTATGGTTTTTTTTTTTTTGAGACAAGATCTTGCTTCGTTTTCTAGGCTAGTCCTGAATTCACTATGTAACTTGGACTGGCCTTGAATTCACAGAAATGCTTCTGCATCAGGGTTCTGAGTGCTATTGTTAGTTACAGGTGTGTACCACATGTCTGGCTAATTTTTATATGGTTCTGGGGAATTGAACCTAGAGCCTTGCATATGCTTGACAAGTACCTTGCATGTTCTCAACAAAATCTAACCATTGAGCTATGCTCCCTGCCCTTAAAACCAAAATTTAAACAATAGAAACCTGTAGTGAGTTTAGTTAACCTAGTACCCAGGAAGTATATTAGGGCCTGCCATTTAGGGCATACTCAGATCTTGTTAGTTGAATTGAAATTTAAGTTAGCTGCTTATATAATATAAACAAATTGTGAGGTTATGGATGATTACCGTAATGATATTTGCTGTTTGCTTATGAAATATGTGTTATTCTAACTACGCAGCCATAAAGAAAGACCTTTATGAAGTGTTTTAATGAAAATGGGGCCATCTTATGTCCCTCTTATGAAATGCACAAAAGTAATAACATAAAAAGGGCCCAACATGAATGACGGGTAGAAAGACAGGCAGTGGTCAGATAGGAAAGGGATAAACATCTGGAAAAGAGATGGACATAGATGCTCACTAATTCCTCAAACCCCATGGTTCTGATATGTTACCAAGTTTAGAATTCATATGTTTACAAAAAAATTAAATTGTATGTCATGTGGATTTTTTTACCAAAATAAAATTTAAAAAATTAAAAATAAAAAAGAAAAATGTGTTATTCTAGCATGCAGGAGTGAGGAGAAAATTGCATAGGGTTAGTCTGAAGTGTACTTCATCAGAAGCTTCATTGATTTTTTTGTTTAAGACCACATATGTTAATTACAAGAGCAAGCAACAACTAAGACAAGCTTTGTTTTTTGGGGGTTTTGTTTTGTTTTGTTTAACACAGGGTCTCACTCTCATCTAGACTCACTGTAAGCCTCACCAATCCTCCTGTCTGGAGAGTCAAACCCAGAAACCCAAGGCTGTGCACATGATAGGCAAGGGCTTTAAGCACTGATCTATACCGCCAGTTCTACTGTTAGCTCTTGTAAAACATGAAGAAGTCTTGTCTTACTTTGGTTAATGATATCTCAGTGATTGCGTTTTTGTTTGAACCTAGATCATTTTGGAAGGGTTGTCATACCACAAAGTAGGATTCCTTTCCAGGCCAGGCTAGTCTCAAATTCTGAAGCCTAAGTGATCTTTCTGCTTCTACTCTCTTGAGTAGCTGGGAGTACAGGTGTGCACTAACTACTTCACAGGACTTATTTTTTTGAAATATGGCTTACTTGCTTTCTGTTTTCTTTCTTTCTTTCCTTCTTTCCCTTTTCTTTTCTTTTCTTTTCTTTTCTTTTCTTTTCTTTTCTTTTTTTTTTTTTTTGAGACAGTCTCAATCTGTAGCACAGGCTGGTCCTAAACTCAGGTATAACCCAGGCTGGACTTGGACTCAGGACAGTCTGCCTGCTTCAGCCTCCCAAGTGCTGGATTACAGGTGTGTGCCACCATACTCGGCTTTATGTGGTGCTGAACAATCGAACTCAAGCCCACTGTGCTGTTTCTCCGGTCCTTCTTTCCTTCCTTTCTTTTTTTCTTTGCTGGGGAATGAACCTAAGGCCTTCCCACTGAGTAGTCTTGCTTTTGATGATAACTGGTTTTTAGTGAGTTCAGGACCAATCTGTACTATAGAGTAGGACCTGGTATCAAAAAGAAAAAGTTCTTAGTGGTTGAAAAAACACCAGAATTTTCTCTAAAGTTAATATCTATCTTAAAAGTTTTTGTTTTGTTTTTTACTTTTTTGGCGACAGAATCTTCCTATATACTGTATAGTCCAGGTTGACCTTGAACTCCCAATCCTCTGCGTCAGCTTCCAGAATGCTACAATGACAGGCATAAACTACCACACCTGGATATCTTGAAATTTTTGATGTTGAGTTTGTTACTCACTCATGTTTTGACAATAAGAATCAAGCTTGGACTGTTGACTGAATAGCAGCATTGTTAAGACACCATCATTTTAAATGTGAAAAAAGAAACAACATATCTTAAGTTTCTGTTGTATTGCTTTACAATTTAAATAATAATTCCACACATACACCATCTCATTTTTGCTCAGAGGCTAATAGTAAGACTAATAGTATTCATATTTTAAGGAAAAGTCAAGTGTAAGCCCATTGTTCGTTAAATAATGAAGCCAAGAGGAGAATCCTGGTTTGTTTAAAAGAACATACTTTTTTTCCTCTTTGCTCTTAGCTCTTTGAAAATAGAAGCTTATGTTGTGTTGTTCTTACATTGAGAATAGTAGAAATAAAATTTAGGCTTTTTTCCCTCTAACTCCGACAAAGTAAAATTCTTAATTACCGAAGGTTTAAGGGCTTCTTCCTATACTGCAGCTGTCTGTTATTAGGCATTTTAAGCAAAACATATTTTTGTGTGGTTTGAGCAGGCTGGAATCACCCTTGGATTAAGTATCTCACATAAAAATGGTTTTACATGAGGTCATTTTTCATGTTTTTGCTCGAAACTTCATAGATAAATATTCTAGCTCTGTCACTGTCTGATGTGGGCCCTTGATTCAGTGGTAATAGAAATGCAGCCCGAGGTATTCAGCACAAATTTATAGGAAAAAGCTTTAACTGCAAATATGAAAAATGAATGGAAGCACAGCTCTGCAGATCTAACTACTCCCCTTAACAGAAGAAAGTCAGAGAAGATAGGAAAAGGGCTTCAGTTTGAGGAATGCAAGAGAGCACAGCACTGAAGAGGTGCATCAGACTGTGGTGGGCGGATTCTGATTGATCATTAACTCACTGCTGCTTTCCTTATATCTTATGAATTGAAGGGCAGTTCATTTCTCCTGACTGATCTTGCTTGGGACAGTGTCACTTTTGTGAGGCTTTGCCAGAATCAAGGTGATTTACTGGGCGGGACAGGGAACTTACTGGATATAGCTCAGTGGCCTAGTAAATATGTTGTCTTTGTGCACTTAGTCTTGAAGTGGGATGAATACTGAAGGCTAGGTAACTTTAGGGCTACTAAACCTTGTTTTTGCTAACTTTTAACAGACATTCCCTAAATGACTGTCTTAGTTATTTGTTGCTGGGACAGAACACCTCTGACTTACAGGAGGAAAAACTTATTTTAGCTCAGTTTCAGAAGGTCTCAGTCCATTCATGAGCGGTTGGCAATGGTGGCCTAGCTGGAGGAAGTTGTTCATGGCATAGCAGACAGGAAGCCAAGTGAGCAAGAAAGGGCAGAACTAGTATATTCTCTTCCGTATCAAGCCCCACTGTTCCACCCCTTCTGACTCTCAGGCGTAGTAATGTGCCACATGCCTGTAATCTGCTATAGGCTCCAGTCCGCCTCATACCTGTAATCCACCCCTCTTGACCAGGCCCCCTCTCTCAGTAGCACATGGTTACATAACTTCCACAGCATCTAAATACATGAGGCTTTTGGGGGACATCCCTCATCCAAACCGCAACAGTGATTAACAGGACTATATGCAGAAGTGAGAAGGATTTTACTCTAAATTGTAAAAAATGAAGGTTAAGATTTGTTTCTGCTTTTGTTTACCTATTGGGCACCTTTAGGCCTAAGTGAAGAGTCATGGGTTTTAGTAAAAAGCATTAAGTCTCATATTGCCACAGAAGAAAATACAAATCATGCTTTTAATGGGAGAAGGGCTTAGGAGTTTGTTTGTCCTCTGTCCCTGTAGTGGTGTCAGACTGTGCCAGGTCTGCATATCATGCCCTTTTAATATAGGACATTCTGTGAAATGCTGCTATTTTCATTTTGGGGATTTTGTGATGCCCGGTATAAGATGACTTAATATTCTCACCATTGGCCAATAGAGAAAAGTAATAGGAATAGAATCTGAGAGTTTTCAAGCACATGGTTAATATTAAGTTGGAATTCTTTAAAAAGGCTTCTTCTCTTTCTGGGAATAGCATCAGAGAAACTTGAGAGATGTCTTTGATTCTTCTGTCTGACTTTCTACTTCTTCCCATCATTGTCACTAAAGTTGTAAACCTTGAGTTTCTTCGTAGTCTCTCTGATACTCAAGCTTGCTACAAAGATCCTCTATCAGTCATGACTTTCTCTACAGCAGGAACAAATTCTTGTGCACCCCTCCTTAGGGATTTCTGGGTGTTCATTGCTAGCTCAGATTACTACGAAGTTATAAAGCTTACAATAAATAGGGTTGTGTGGAAATTCATGTGTTTTCATTCTCTCTCCAAACATTATTAAATTTTGGTAAATTAGAAAAAAAAAAAAGGAATAAAACCCAGGGCAGAAAAGAGTAGGAAAGACAAGATACCAACAAAATTTAAGAAGACTGAAAGCAAAGTGAAGAATATTAACTCAATAGAGAAGAAAAAAAATGAAAATTACTTGGAGAAGGAGAAGGAAAAATGCAGGCTAATCTTACCAGAGCTGCATTGAGGCTTCAGAGTTGTAGGTGCTATAATTTTGAAAGGAGGTTGAGTTTGGGTTTTGTTTTTCCTCTAAGAAGAGCTTTGTAGTTTTAGCTCTTACATGTAAGTCTGTGATTGATTCCCAGTTGATTTTTATGTATAATAGAAGGAATAAATCTAACTTCTTTCTTTTACATGCAGTTGTACTTTGTGCCGGGGAGAGGAATGGTGAACGTGCAGCTGCCCTGCCCCTCGTCCCAAGAGTACCAGGTGCAGCCAGGAGCTTGTCAACGCAGGAACTCACTTTGTTGAGGAAGTACAGCAACTCATATAGGATAGGGGAAGAACATGACAAGGAAGGGAGAGCAGGCAATTTTACGTGGTATCCACATAAGCAAGCGTTAGGCCAATCGGGGATGTTCACGCAGGCAGGCACCAGTTGTTCATAGCAGCATTACTGAGATCATGCGTGGTCCACAAGGGTGGAACTGGCTTGGCCCAATTTTCCTTCTTGGTAAACACCCGAGGTGAAAGCCCTCAGAACTTCCAGCGGGCGCCATCTTAGATATCACCCCATACATATTAAAAAGACTCCTTTTGGGCCATTGAGTTATCCTGGCATCCTCATCAAATAATCTTTTGACTGTTGTAGCTTTGTAGTGAGTTGAAGTCAAGGTAAAGCCTTCAGAGCTGGTGATATAGCTCAGTGGTAGAGTACTTGCCTAGCATGTGTGTAACCCTAAATTCAACCCCCAGCACCCCCCCCCCCCACACACACACACAAAGTAGTAGGAGTAGTAATAGTGGTAGTGGTAGTAGTAAAGCCTTCAATTGTTCTAATAAAATTAAAGTCCTGGTTTCCAGTGACATTAACCAAGTACTTATTTGCATTATCCAAATATATATATGTGTTATTCAATGTAACAAATTGTACTACCAGTTAAAAACAACTAGTATGATTGCTAAGTAGTGTTTAAAATTTCTTAAGTTCTTTCTCCTTTTTCCCCATAGTAAGTACCACTGTAATGTGGGATTATTTGATATTTTATGTTTTAAGTTCACTCAGAATAATTTCTAATATACCATTAATTTCTTCTATTAGCGGTGGTGAATAATTTTTACAAACTAACATTTATAAAACAAAAATTACTGGCTTCAAAGTTTAAACTATATAATAGTATGTATTTAAAATAGTACTCTAAGCTAATGTGGTAGCTCAGGCCTTCAGTCCAGGATTCTAGGAGACTAAGGCAGAAGGATTACATAATTTAGACCAACTTGGGTTACTTAACAACTTTGTGAGACCGTGTTCTTAGACAATAAAAAGGGGCTGAGGATATAGCTAAAGTGAAAATCTTGGGCTCAGTCACACTACCTGTAAACAAAACAAAACAAATAAAATACCCAACAAAAACAAAAAGGTACCATAACTTTTACCTTTTTCCTTTTGCATGCCCTATAAGTAACCATTTTTTTTTAGTTTTTGTTTTATCTCTGTACTTATAAAACTACATGTGTCATATTTTCATTTTATCCTTTTTTTTATGTGAGATAACATTATATGAACTGCTCCAAACCTCCTGGTTTTAAATTTAGCACATCATTATCATGCTTTATCAGTACACAGAGATCTTCTTTATTTTTTGCTTTTATGTTTTCCAATACGTAGTATTCTGTTGTATGAGCATAACAGTATTTTCAGACAGTGTGCTATCGATTGCCCTTGGATTCTTTCTTTTCCTATTTCAAATGGTCTGAAATGAACAGACTTATACATAATATATTTTAGTATTTGGTAGGGTATAGAGACTGCTTTAATTTTTTTAATGTTCTGCAGTATCTCAATGTATTACTTCTCAAAATCTTGTGATTCATCTGGCCTCACAACTCTTTTTTTGTACTGGGGATCTGACAGTCCAGGGCCTTCATACTGAACTTCCTCAGCCCAATTTTTAGTTTTATTTTAAAACAGAGTCTTCACTAAGTCACTCAGTTGCCCTAATTTGCAATCCTTTGGCCACCCAGAGTATTAGGATTATAGGCCTGTACCACCAGGCTCAGCCCTTCAAGAATCTAGATTTTAGTTCTGGAAATTTCAAATATTACCTCTTCAAATGTTATTTTTTTCCCATTTTCTGAATTCTTTTGGAGCTCCAGTGTAACATGTGTCTTATTATTCTCCTCTTTGAACTTCTTAGCTTCTTTCATATTTTCCGTATTTTGTTTCTGTGTTATGTTAGGTAGGTCTAGATTTACTTAAATTGTAATTAGCTCTTACTATCTCTAAGTTCCTCATCCATGTAATAATTGTAGACTGAAAACAGGAAAACGATTGTACTGAACATGTAAGCTTTTTTCTTGTTTCTATTTCTTTAACAGTAGAGTACAGTAGCTACTTCTTCAGCATTTATGTTATATTAGAGATGGTAAGTGATAGACAGGAGCTTAGGAAAGCGACATATCACAGAGCAGAGCTTTCTGTGGTCTCAGAGAGTTTCTGAATAAGCTTCAGCTTCTGACAGTGAAAAATGATAGTTTTACTTCTGCCTACCGAGGACAGTTTTCAGGATCATTTCCAAAGAAAGACAGGTTATTAAAAGCCATCCCAAAGCTTCCACCTCCTTTTGTCTGGGGGTGGGTTGTTGGTAATTAGTGAAATATGAGTAAATAAGATATGAAAGTTAAGGAATTCTGAAATAACTAGATTTGCCTTCATGTCTGTCACTTTAAGTATATTTATGTGGTATAGATTTGACTTCATTTAATGTAGCAATGTGATATAGTTTTAACTTTGTATTGCTGTAGCAATTCGCTTATCAGGTCACCAGTGAAAGTTTATCCTAAGGAAACTGATTGATGTAAAGATAACCTTGTGAATGTACAAATATGCACCTTCCAGTATTCAGCTAAGGCAATTGAATTTTATGTATTTATTATTTTTTTCTCTTTCCCAAATTAACTAGTCTTTTGAACTACATGCTCATAGTTATTTTCTAATGGGAACTGGTAGGTAAGGCCAGGTGTAACAGTGACAACAAAGATATAGGAAAATATGGAAAAAAATCTTTTGGTGAATATCCCAATAAAGGGATCGGTTGGATTCAGAGAGGAGATATTAAGATCTTACTACTGCAAACCCATTAGAGGAATAGGAAGCTGAGGTAGAGTGGTGACTTAAGTGAAATGACTTAGTTGCGGAAGATTAATATGTTAAGCACTGTATGGTTTCTGTGACGTGGAAAACCCAGGACACAGACATTCTTTGGAACCATACGAAGTGATAGCCGGAGCTGAGGGAAGGGACAAGGAGTGGGCGGGAGGGTAGAAAATGGGAAGGGATTGTAAAGTCAATGTGATACATAGATGTACAAAACACCCAAATTCATTGTAAATACTATGTATTACATCTGTATATTAATAAGAATAGTGGGGGGAAAAATAAAAAAATAAAAATAAAAATAAAAAAATTAGTGGACTAGGGATGTAGCTCAGTATAAAAGCCCTGAAGTCAATCCCCAGTGTTATAATAATAAACAAATAAACAAAAAAAGATTTCACAGATTAAGATTTTATACCAATTTCCCATGTTGCATATGATTATTATCTTTTGCAGACTACTAATGAAAGTAATAATTATGGGAGGAAGTTTTACAGATTTTATGAGAAAGCTGATACTGTTTTAGTGGCATATCAGTTAAATAATTGATTTCTTTTTTTTTTAATGCTGCTTGTCTCTTTGAAAGATTCCTTCAAATATTTTCTGAAATGCCAGACTAATGGTCACAGATTTCTTTAGGGATTCTTGGTCATAAAAAATTTTTACTTACCCTTTAATTTTCGGGGATAATTTTGTTGGATACAAAAACCTAGGTTGACACTTGCCATCTTATAAAGCTTGAAAGATTTTACTCCAGGCTTTCCTGGTGTTTAAAGTTTGCATTGAGAAATCTGTGGTAATTTGAATAGGTTTGCCTTGTTAGAATAATGCCTGTTTTTCCCTTGCTGCTTTTAATATTCTCTCTTTATGTTGTATTTCTGAGATTTTGCTTATGATATACCATGACAAGCCTTGTTGCTGGTTGAGGTTACTTGGTGTTCTATAAGCTTCTTCTACCTGAAAGTTAATTTTTTTTTCCTAGGTTTGGGAATTTTTGTTGCTTATTTCAGTGCTGTCTTCTGCTCTTTCTCCCACACCAATCATTCTGAGATTGCTTCTCTTTGAATCTCCCATCAGCTCTTGTATCCAGCTACTTTGCACATTTCTAATTTTGGAGTCATGCCTAAGTATAACATTTGATTCCTCAGCCTTGTCTTCAAGGTCTGAAATTCTGTCCTCACAATGTTCAAATCAGCTTACCCTGTTTTTAAATGTATTTTACATATCCTGAATTTCAGCTAGATTTCTTTTTAAAGTTTCCTCTTCTCTATCAAAATGTTCCTTCATATCTTGCATATTCTTATTTCTCTCAGCCAACTTTTTATTTGTGTCTTCTATATGCTCAGTAAGCTTTGTATCCATGAGGACCACTGTTTGTTTAGCAAGTTCTTCTTTAAGCTCTCTGATCATTGTTTCCATTTTTTGAGAATATCTCGTCTGAACTGGCTGTTCAACTCGTTTATTTCCTTTTCGACTTCCTTGCTTATGAGTTCACTATTTCATTAGTTTCTGGGGCCTCAGGTGTTTCTGCATGTGTCTTGTTGACTTGTCTTCTCATGTTTCTATTGTTGAGGGACTTCACTTTAGAGGCCTAGTTGAGAGGTTTCTTTGAATGGGATGGGGGTGTGGTGGTGGGGAGGTCAAAATTTCTCTGATTTCTGTGCTGGGAGTAGGCAGCGAGGAGGCCTCACAGTCGGATGGCCTCTGAAGTTCATGGTCACACACAGCCCCCTCAGTAAAACTCTCCTGCCTGTACTGGCTTCCCTCCCCCGCTAGTGGCTCTGTCTTCCCTCAGAGGTGCTCCCATTTCCATCAGAGCCATTCAGGAGGGGAGTGGCCTTTCTCTCCTCTTAACTGTCTCTTGTGCCAGTTTTTCCTAGGCACAGTTTAAGAGTGATTCCCAAAACCCTTATGAGCTCTTCTAAGCCTGCTTTAACTCTAAACAGTTAAGTCTTGGACTTAAAAAAAAAGGGGGGGGGGCTCCTTCTTATATCACTGCCTGTTAATGGCTGCTGAGCACTACTTCTGATCAGGTCTCTGAGAGGCCTTTCCATTGCAGTTTGCACATTGCACTACCCAGAGACTCCTTTTTGGAGGCTGGGGCTACCAGCTGCTGTCAATTCCCACTTCTCCTGGATCTGTGCTTACCTCAGTCAGAGTTTCCGGGCTCCGAGCTTTCCTCCATTCATCTGTGGATGCCAGGGTTACTGTTGGTTATCCTGGAGCTGCTTCCTGAGCTGCTGTTTTCCTCCTCCACTTTTGATGTGTTTTTAGGATTTCTGATCTTTCCATGACTTCCTTTCAATTGTTGGGATGCTCCTCCCTCTCCTAGCTAGGTTCATAGGCAGTTTTTAAATAAGTCCATGAGGAGACTTTGCATAGCTCTGTTACTCAACTCCCATCTTGACTGGAAGTCTGAGATAATAGTTTACTACTGATAGCATCTTGATTTCCTTCAAGCTGTAGTTTGAAAGTAGATACACGAGGCATGGTGATGCATGCCTGTAATCTCAGCTAATTGGGAAGCTGAGGCCAGAGTGTTGCCAAGTTCAAGTCTGTCCTTGACAACTTATTCTCATACTGTCTGAAAATAAAATTTAGAAAAAGGGCCAGAGGTGTAATTCATTGATAGAAGAGTTGCATGTCATGTGCAAGCCTCTGAGTCAGTTTACATACACAGACATAATTTTTTTAAATCTACATTTTTAATACTCATAGTCAAAAGGCAGAAATTAGAAAAGAATATGCCTTGAAAAAAATTTCCTCTTGCCATGAATGGTAGTGCACGCCTATAATTCCAGCTACTTGGAAGGCTGAGTCAGGAGGCTCTCAATATTCCAGGTAACCCTGGGCACCTGAATGAGGAAGCATGAGCCATCAGTGTTCCACCCATCACTGTGGGGAAAAAAATAGTTCTTATTTCCGTTATATTCTCTTTAACCAAGATATGATCATTGTGATATTAGTATGTTTCTAGAGGTATTCTAATCATACCTAAGCAATTACATTTACATATATTTTACAATTCTACATAAATGTTAGCATGTACTCTGTATTTGGCTTTTTACTGAGTAGTTTATCTTGGAGTTATGTATCCATATGTAAAGAATTTAGTAGTATAACATTTATTCTACTTTGCGCTAAGTATTATTTCTCTTCATACTACAATTAAATAACTCTGCTGCAGATGGATATTTAGGTTATTTCCAACTGTTCTCTATTACAAATTACACTCTGTGAGTACTTAAGTCATTTTACATTTGTGTAAGCAGATCTTCAGATAAATTCCAGAAGTTTGAGATACTGATATTTCAAGTTTGCCTTCTGTGAAGGTACTATACTGACTGGGAAATGACAAAGAAATATGAAACACTGTAAGAGATTAAAGATATGAAGAAGTGATAGCATCTAAGAATGTTTGTAGAAGAAATGGTACCAGGAAAGGAATGAGCCTATAGGCACAATCAAGGAGAGAGAACTAGCAGATTGTGGTATATATAATACATGGAACTTATTTTTAAAAATAAACCAGTGCATTAATTTTATAAAAGGTAAAATGTGTACTCATAAATTTGTATCTGAACTTATTTAAACATTATTTAATGTAGAGCTTTGTGATAAACTCTGTAACATTAAGAGAAAATACTCTTAGCCAGTGTTGTGGCACACACTTTGTAAACCAATGCTGTAGAAGGCCAAGGAAAGGGGATCACAATTTCAAGCTCCTGGACACAAGTGCAGAGCTGGCTCATCTCAGCAACTCACCACAGGCCCAGTATCCCCAGGTATCCCACGTCAGACCACAACAGCATAGGTTTTACCTGCTAGAGCAGTGATCTTAATTGCCATAGTAGAATTAATAGATGAGTGCTTTTGTGAAGAAAAAAAAAAAAAAAAGGAAAGTATTTCAGGTGAGGGATCTCAGTTCTTTAAAAAACTTTCAAGTGTTTCTCGTCAGGGGATGCTTTGTACTGCTATCAAAACATTTTAATGACTAGGGGAAAAAATACCCAACAGAATAATTTCAAGCTCACTCTGTGCAATGTAGCCATGTAGCAAAACCCTGTCTCAAAAAAAAAAAAGTGGGGGGAGGCTGGACTAAAAGTAAAGCTGAGGTCAAAATCCCTAGGTTCAATCAGAAAATATTGTTGCTATTTTTATTTTAAATGTACATTTAACATTTGTTGACCATGATATTATCTTACATGTAACTAATTTTTATCTGAAATGTTCTCATTGTTTTTCTTTTTTTCTTTCTTTAGCCCTGGAAGAAAGCGAGACTTTTCCCCTGTTCCCTGGAGTCAGTACTTTGAGTCCATGGAAGATGTGGAAGTAGAGAATGAAACTGGCAAGGATATATCCTCTGCAAAGTGGTTTATTCATAACCTTACACTGTTGTCTGAAAAGGCGTTTAATTTCTAAAATATGCTCTGTTCCTGCTCTATACTTCATTTAATGCCCTATTCATCTTTGCACAGCATGGCATATTAACTGTAAGTCTGTGCAGGTATTTTGCTTGGCTGTGTCTAATGTTTGGGAAAGTGATTAAGAATTAAATTCCTGAAACTGATAAATATCTGGGGGCCAAAGGGAAAGTTTCATGAGTTCAGTGATGGAACTGGTTTGTATCTAAAAGCCAGAGACTGTGCCCTCATTAGAGAAAAGGAATACTTTTTCTTTAACAAAGAGACATGGTCATAATAGTTCCAGACTTCAGAAACAGATTTGATACCTCAGAAACATCTATTCAAATTTCTTTTAAGTTTGGAAATCTGAAATTTATATTTAGCTTGATGCTGCCTACATAGTTTAGCCAATATTATTTTAATTAATCAAAAACTTGAGTGAGAATAAATCCAAATATATTGTCTTTAACTGTTCATACACTTTTCGAGTTTACAAGAGTGGTTCAGAGGGTCCCGTCCTGCTCCTACTCCATGGAGGAGGCCATTCTGCCCTGTCCTGGGCTGTGTTCACAGTAAGTTGTTAACTGTAAAAGTTAATACTAGTGCAGTCATTGTTTATTTATGTATGTGCATTTGGGTGAGGGGAATGGAATTTGCGCCATGTCAGAAGTAGGGATCTGTATCTCAATAACTTTAAGTAGTAGGTGGTTGTTGTTGTGGTTGTTGTTGTTGTTGTTGTTGTTGTTGTTGTTGTTGTATTGAGTCAGTGTCTCGCCCTGTAGCCCAGGCTGGTTCTGAACTCACTATGCAGGTCAGGCTAGCCTTTGAACTCATGACAACCCTCCTGCCTCAGCCTCCTGAGTGCTGGGATGATTACAGGTGTGTGCCACCACATCCACCTTTATGTAGTGCTGGGGAATCAAACTCAGGGCCTTGCGCTTGCTAGACAAGCACTGCTATGCCATTCCTTTAGCCCTCTTAAAGTGCTTTAAATGTCTTTTACTTTGTCTCTTTTATAGAGACAACATGGTAATTTACACACACAGATGTGCCAAACATTTGGAAAAACACTTGAAGCAATGCTTTGTATTTTTATGGTATTTGTAAGCTGCTGGGAAGTATACAATATTTGTTGATGGCATTTTACTGTAAAGAGAGAACATGTGTTTGAATGTTGCCAATTGTAGAGCATCCTAAAGTCCTTGCCTCTGATACAGGGAAGTCCATGTGCAGAGAGATATACTTAAAAAGAAGATTCAAATAACAAATGAAGTTGCTATTTCTTTGTGTATCAAGTAGTTATGCATATTTCCTTGGTCTATGACTGTGTATCTTGAAGGACAGAAAGTGAGAGCAAGTCAATGCAGTAATGGATAGGTAGAACCAGAAAAAGACAACTTAAGAAAATATTTTAAGCTGCACAACTTATATTTGAATTTATCATCAATCCAGTACCAAAGCAAGGAAGTGACAGCACAGGAAAACTAAGCCAACCTCACTTCTGAAATAGATGCAAAATCTTGAAAAAGCAGCAAATTAAATTTAGTAGCGAAGTAACATAGTAATACAACTATGACAATGTAGGGTTTATTCCACGAATGTGAGAATTATTCAGCATTAGAAGATCCATCAGTGAAATTTTTGTTTTATCTTCTATAAAGACCAAAAAAAACTTGATCACCTACAGTACCACCCAAGTTGGAAACTCTTTGCAATGAACAGTAGATGAAAAATCTTAGGAATCTTACAAAGCTTACATAGGAAGATGCATAAATATCATAGTAAGTGGTAAAGCATTAGACATATTCCTTTTTTTTTCAGCACTGATGATTGGACCCAGGACCTTCACACTGAGTTATATCCTTAGCCTTTATTTTATATTACTTTATTTTGAGAGTGTTCCTTTTAAGGCCAGAAATCAGACAAGGCTGTCATTTTCCGTACTATATTGGAAATTCCAGTCAAGTAACAAGAAAAAAAATTTGAGTTTTAAAGATTTGACAAGTTCAAACAATTATTATTTACAGATACTGCTTCTCTAAAAATATCAGAGGAAAGCAGCTAACAATAAGCAGTAGTTTTTGTCATGTTTTGTTTTTGCTATTTTCTTATACTTCTGGTGGATGAGACTAGCACCTTCTCACTGAGCTATATCTCAGCTATTTTTTAGTTTTCATTTTGAGACAGGGTCGTACTAAGTCATTAAGCTGCCCAAGCTAAGCTTGAACTTGCAGTCCTCCTGCTTTAGCCTTTTGGAATGCTAGGATTAAATGCCTGTGCTACGGGATCTGGATAAATCAGTATTTTTTTGAACCTATTTTTGTAAACATTAGCAATTACTAAATTTGTAAATATAATAGGAAAATCATCCTCTTCATAAAAACAACAAAAATATAAAATATCTGTGAAAACACCTTATGCTTATAAGATAAGCAAGATATTTATAAGATATTTATGAAGAAAGCAAAACTTCACAATATTTAAAGGAACATCTTAAAAGGAAAATAAATTATGTTTCTGTATCAGTTTGGATATTCTGGTTAAGATCCCAATGAGTTCTTTTTCTTTTTCTTTTTTTTTTTTTTTTGTGACAAGGTCTTGCTTGGTAGGCCAGGCTGATCCTGAGCTCACTGTGTAGCCCAAGCTCCCAGCAATCCTCTTGCCTCAGCTTCGAGTGCTGGAATTACAGCACTCACCATGCCCACCTTATGTAGTGCTGAGGACTTGAATCCAGGGCCTTGCACTTGCTAAGTATCCGCTTTTAAGTGCTGAGCTGCACTCCCAGCCCCCAGTGAGAGTTTTCATGAGACTCACAACAAATGGAATTCCCACAGATGTGTAAATGCCTAGTGGTAACCAAGATAATTTTGAAAATGAGCTCATGGGTGGGAATTTCTGCCATTTATTAGCTCTTTGACCGTGGACAACTTACTTAATTTTATTTTCTGTAAAATGTCCTCACCTGTAAAGTGGTGAAAAATATGTCAAAAGAGTAAAGAATAGTGAGGAGTAATTTAGGTAATTCATTTAAAGCACTTAGGTTGATGACTGGTACATAGAAAGATTTAGTAAATATTAGATGTTACTGCTGAAAACAAATACTAATGAGCGAACTGGTGTGGGGTGTGTGTGGGTGGGGGGGTGCTTCATATTTCTTACGCAAGTGCTTTACTACTGACGTACACACTAGGCAAAGTTGTACTGTTTGAAACAGGATCTGAACTATTGTAAACATACTCTGACATTTTTTCTTATCTGTAAAGTAGATGTTACTCTGTGAAGTTACTTTGCTGATTTGATTTTTCTCATCTTTCTCTGCTATACTAAAATGAAAATGTAGGAGCAGGGTCATTGCTTTTTTTTTTTTTTTTTTTTTTACTACTTTCCCCATTACTCAATTGGTGTTGGATTTTTAGATGTGATTTAGGAAGATTTCTTAAGTGATTTTTTTTTTTCTTTGTCTATTTTTAGCTAGACCTGACAACATGGTCCTATAATACCAGTACTCTGGGAGGTTGAGGCAGGAGGATCACAAATTCAAGCCCAGCCTGGGCAACTTAGTGACTTAGATTGTGTCCCAAAATCAAAAATAAAAACAAACTGGGATTGCAGTTCAGTGTGAAGGGCCTAGGCTTGATCCCCAGTTCCACATACACATACATAGACACACACAATCTATTTTTAGTATTCTTGCCAATAATTTCTGATAGGGACATATGAATTTAAACCTTATTTTTAAGATAAAGGTTAAAATTGACAATTACTGACTTCAAATGTATATTCAGGGTTTTACTACCCACCTCAGTACATTAAATAACTACTGTAAATTAACAAATAACTTTCAGAAACAGCAAAATGTAGTATTTCGGTCCATTATTCCTTTAAAGATATTTATTAGTCGAAGTAACAGAAGTAGAAACAGAGCTGCTTTTTTTCTATATGATTTTTAAAATGTGATATAAGACTCTGACTTGTTTTATGATATATGTTAACTGTTAATATTGGTACCCTGCCTTGATTCTACTTCTGTTTTTACTCCTAACCCACTTTGTGCCCTGAACAAACAATTTCCTTTCTCTTGCCTTCAGTTTCCTTACTCATAAAATTTGAGGGTTAGACTAGGCAATTCTGTCTTCCCCCCAAAAAGGCAAAAATGTTGATGACACCTACTAACAGTGACTTGAAGAAGAAGATCTCTTGTTTCCTTAAATCTCTAAAAATAGACCTCTCCCATGGCCTCTTTTTTTTTTTAAGTACACTTACTTAACTGTGGTACAAGCCTGTATGTATTACTGTATCTGCTTTAGGTGAATCTTTGGTAGATCTCATGACTTGTACTAAGTTCAGGATGATTTTATGATTTTAGTGTCCTGTTTGTGTGTTGTGTGGAGACAAAACATTGACTCACATAAGATCATCATGCTTAATGAAGTGAGTCAAGTGAGTAACGCACAGGTTTTGCATAGCTTTCTCTGAAATGAGAAAGTTCAAATACAGGCATTCCATAGAATCAAACAAGTGTGATAGTGGGAGTTAGGGAGGATGAGATGGGGGTGGGAGGGCCAAAAAGGGGGAGAGGAAGTGATTGTAATGTTGACTTGATATTATATGTGCGCAAAATACTCAAGCTCAATGTAACCATTGTGTGTTGCACATATATGTTAATAAAAATGAGGAAAAATAACTCACATTTCTTATATAGATGATTCTCCAGAATAAAGAAAGGATATCCAGGGAATGTGCATGAAAATCATAGGGAAATATCAGAGCTACAAGGTCATTACCCAAAGGTGCTATGTTTCAAGAAAGGCTAGAAAGAGTAAAGGTTTAAAGATGGAGTTAGGTGGAAAAGGTCATATTTTGAAGTTGGGACACAACAACAATACACACCAAAAAGAGAATCATTATTCTTACATTTTACTTAAAAATGGAAAGTTTTCTTTTGTTCTTTTTGGGTTCTTTAATTCTGACAGTAGGTCATTTAACAAATTTAACAATGAGAACTGGGCTAAATTTGTTGCCGCATGTGTGTCTTAACTACTTTTTCTTTTCTTCCTAGGCAGCAATAATTAGTAGAGTTCAGTGCAGGATTGTGGCTTTGGATCTGCGAGGTCATGGTGAGTGAAGCTCTTAATTATTAGCCACTGACATAATTGCATAGTTACCCAGGCCCTCTAAATAAACTTAAGTATAAATTTTAATGTAGCCATAATGTATCTTGGTATATAGTCCATGTGGACATTTTATGGGAAATTCTAGTCAGGCTACTGTAATTATCCTCTTTAGAGTTAGTAACAGTAAGATTTGCCTACAGTATACCAAATCCTTGCTAAATCCTCCATATACAATTATGAAATACTGCCGCTGGAGGAATAGCTCAGTGGCTGAAGTGTTTGCCTAGCAAGAAAGGCCCTGGGTTCGATTTCCTAGCACCACATAGGTGGGTTGTGGTGGTGCTATAATCCCAGCACTTGGGAAGCTGAAGCAGGATTGCCGTGAGTTCAAAGCCAGCCTAGGCTACAGTCATCTCAGGACTGGCCCATACTACAGAGCGAGACCCTGCCTCAGTTAAATAAATAGATAGGTAGATTGGTAGATAGATAGACAGATTGATAGATAGAATTCATGAAGTACCTATTTTATTGTCTAAAGGTGAGATTTTAAAAAAGAATATCCTTGCTTTATAATTCCTATCCTTTGGGGTTTATTTTTATTTTACTTTTTAGGTGAAACGAAAGTCAGAAATTTTGAAGACCTGTCTGCAGAAACAATGGCAAAGTAAGTAACCAGATATTGCTTATACCTTGGTTGGCTCTTGTCACTGTTATAAATAGTGATATGACTTTATCACTGTACTGGTAAGATTATTACATGATAAACACTCAGAAAATTTTATTCCTCATTGCTTTTCTCATTTCGCTTATCCTTACTATTTAATCTTGAAGGGAATCTGTATCTTGGTACAGTGTGATGGTCATCACATGAAACACCTGAAAATTGTTCAAGTTTAGTTTGTATTGGCTTTTGAAAAGTTTTCTTTTGTTAATGAAATATGTAGGTGTCTGTCGTAGACTCATACTTGGAAGAGTAATTGAATACAAGAGGCCTTCAGAGTATGTCTTGCTTATTACTTTGTCCAGTGTTACAAAAAGATGAGAACAGTGTATTAAAGAACAACTAATTATACCCTGGCCTCAGAGTAAAAGGTGATTATAGCATATACAGTAGCTTTCGATACTGCTCACCCTTCAGAATATCACCTGAGATAATTTGGTCCCACTCCAGACTTGCTGATTTAGTGCTTTCAGCAGTGAAATCTAGGTTTGTTGTTGTTGTTGTTTTGAGACAGTGTCTCACTCTGTAGTCCAGTCTGGTTCTGAACTCACTGTGTAGGCTGGCTGGCCTTAAATACATAGCAGTCCTCCTGCCTCAGTCTCCCCAGTGCTGGGTTTACAGGTATGCTTTATTATCCCCACCTTCTGTGATACTGGGGAATCAAACCACCCCCCCCCCCCCCAGGGCCGCCCCAGGGCCTTGTACTTATTAAGTGCTTAAACCACTGAGCTATGTCCCCAGCCCATGTAATATTTGATAGACCCAATGGAATTAGACATGATACTAAGTTGATGTGTTTCAAACACTGACTACTTTCATGCATAAAGACCCTTCTAACTCAGTTAATGTGTATTTTAAAAACATGTGGACTTACATTTCAGAGCACTCTTTATTTTACTCATTTTTATCTGTTATCAAAAATTTCTCAGAATTGCTTGAGAATTATACTAGAAATTATGGAGTGATAGTTGGCTTTAAACTTTTTTTATTTGCTCCCGTCTCTACCTCCCAAGTCTCATTTAGTGTAATTTTAGAAAAATTGGACCTATATGGGGTTTTTTTCCTAATTTATTATTTTCATATGTAGACTTAACTTTGAAATGCTACTTGTTTCATTTTTTAGAAACTGGATAAACTTTCTCTGGATTCTTATGTCAAAGATTACTTATTGTATAAACTCTGTATCTAATGTTTTCCATCAGTATCAGCAAAGGCATCTTGGTTTTGACTTCATAGCATTACCTTGAATTCATGATGCCCTATGTTAAGGTGAAATGGCTTTAAATACACTTAAATGAGGGAGAAGGAGTCTGCAGCTATTTTTACCTTACTAGAAATATAAGAATATTTTGATAGATCCAATGAAATTAATTCACTTGACCAATTTGAAAGTTGGGAAATATGTCTTCAGTTTTATCATTTATAAAATAATTCTTTCTTACAGGGCTGCTAAATTATTACATTAAATAATATTACAAGAAAGCTCATAGCACATGAGAGGCATTTGTCTTAGTTCATTTTCTCTTGCTATAATTGAATGCCACAGACTGGACAACTTATGAAAAACAGAGCTTTCTGGAGGTGGGGAAGTCTAAGAACATGGCGCTCACGTTTGGTGAAAACTGCCTTCCTATATCATAATGTGATGGAGGGCATCAGTGAGGTACAGCAAGCAAGCCAGAGCGAGCTCTCTTATAACAAAGCCATTTCCCGTGATAACCCATTAATTCATGAATAGATTGGTCCCAGTCACTTCAAAAACTCGACCCTCAGGACCAGATGGAACTACAGAGAGAAACCCTTTTTCAAAAAATAAATAAATAAAAATCCCACCTCCAAATACTGTTAATGTATGGATTTGAGGAAGACATATACCTTAGCAGTAGTGTTCAGTATTGAAGCAACAGGAATGTCAAAGAAGCTTGGATTTCTTAACTATTATGTTTTTAGATGACTCTGAACTGCTTTAATTTCCAGGTTTAGCCTTAATATTTAACTCCAAAGAAATGTTTAAATTGATACTTATTTTCACTTGAAAATTTGGTGGCCTCCTTATTTCCTGTTCACATTGTCTGCAGCTGCTGCATTGGTACTATTCACCCTTGTAACTATTACATGTAATTTTTAAAATAGCTGGGACTGGTGTCACAGGACTGTAATCCCAGCACTCCTGTAGACTGAGGCAGGATGATCCAAGTTTGAGCCCAGCCTCAGGTAACTTAGCAAGACCCCATCTCAGAATCAAAACCAAAATATGGGCTGGGTATGTAGCATAATCCAAAGGCCCTGGGCTCTATCCCCAATACTGCCAAATAAATAAGTCGATAGATAAAAATCAATTCCTGTAAATTAATATAATATGCCTTTGCCATTAAGAAGATTGTAGGGTTGTATTAAATTGTTTGCATCCCTACATTGATACCTGCTAAATTTTATTAACAGTATGAAAGTGCTTAAAGTATATTGTAACATTCAGCAAAACAAAACTGTCTTTTGAAATTGCCTAACTTGGCCACTTCCAAAAGAAAGCAGTAGTACCTGAGATTTCTCTTATCCACCTACCACTCCATCAGGCATATAAATAAAAAACAAAGTTTATACTTCAGCTCTCATTTTCAGAAGCTCTCAAGTTTGACTTTGTTAAGATCTGTTCTAGTTTAAGACTAGAAGAAAAACCAATAAAATTATTTCTGAATGCCTTTCTAGTTTCTGAGAGTACTATATTTATGTTTATGAATGCATATTCTCCAAACAGCTATAGAGGAGAAATTTAAAGTAATAATTAACACTAAGGGTAGAGGAATAGCACTTTGCTCTTGCAGACTACTTTCATGTTCACTACTCAATCAGTCCTTAAAGCAATCTAGAGCAGCAAGTGATACTCTTACCTGAATTTTATACATGTTGTTGAAAGTGTCTGTGAGATTAATCCAAGATCATATGCTAAAAGGTAATCTCACATTGCTATTCATGACACTGAACTTTGCACTTTATTGATGGACAAACTGAAGCATAGAGTTTTTGCATAAAGTGTTCAGAGATTCAAGCTTAGTTCCAAAAATAAAGGTATATATTTATGTAATTGTTCTAAATGTGTGGGATGGTAGAAGTATAATGCAAAAGGAAACCAGAGAATTTGAGTTCTTAGTCCTTAAACTGCTTTTTGTTAGGATAGCTGGGTACATGGCTGTTGGCTCAAATACTAGCGGGCATATTAAGAAGTTTACATAGATGTGTTTGTAGTATGGCTCTATAGACCTGTACCATCTCCCAAGATTATTAATTACAGACAAGAGGAAGAATCTGGAAAAAGAAAACTTCATACAGAGTTATCAGAGTACATTCTCAGCTTTGTCCTTTTCTCCTTTTTGCAGAGACATTGGCAATGTGGTTGAAGCCATGTATGGAGACCTCCCTCCTCCAATCATGCTGATTGGACACAGTATGGGGGGTGCTATCGCAGTGCATGCGGCAGCTTCCAACCTGGTGCCAAACCTTCTGGGCCTGTGCATGATCGATGTTGTGGAAGGTAAGTTTTCTTAGTACTAACTAAATCATAATCATTTACATAGGAAGTATCATGGTAGATTATTATCTTGTTTTGATTTTTTTGTTAATTCCATTCAGCTTGAAGTTTCACGTACCTCTATCTTTATATCTTCTTAAAATTACCCTTTTCCGTGTCATGAGAAACTATTAACATCTTTTTTTATGGGTGCATATTTTAATCATATGTCTCATAATTTTATTTAATCATTTAAAAAGCAGCTGCCATATCTTTCATAGCTCAGACTGAGAAGATGCACTGCTGCTTATGTACAAGTCAGCCCATTTTCCTACGGGAACACTAAACAAAAGAGTGAATATGAGGAGGCAGATACTTTTATTGAGGATCATAGTAGAAGCTGGCCGTTGTACTAACTTCCTGAATTGTCTTAATTGGCATTTGTATTTTTCTCGAAGTATCATTAAATTCTGCTATTTTTCAGGGCAGATGTGTAGAGTTGATTCCGTGAGTGTAAATGATCGGAATAAGGTATATACTGTGGTTAAAATTTTTATTTAATATCAAGGTACAGCCATGGATGCACTTAATAGCATGCAGAATTTCTTACGTGGTCGTCCTAAAACCTTCAAATCTCTGGAGAATGCTATTGAATGGAGGTAAGTCATGAATCTTTGTTGTCTTAATTTTAAATGTTAGACTATAACTTTTATCATGAGCTCAAGTACTAAGACCAAAGAAATAGATGTTTATTTTATAAGCTTTTCTGTAATAGTATATGAGAATATATTAAAAGAGCCGAGCATTGTTTTTGAGTATTTTAAACATTAAGTTAGCTCAGTTGTCTTAAAGCTCTACCCACAAAGAGAAATCTTCAGGTAAAATCTCATCACCAGTCTAACTTACTAACCTTCAAAATCTATCTCTAGTCCCTTCTCCAGAATGTTTTCTGTACCTCCATTGTAGAAAATAATTCAGAAAAATTGCTGAAGACCCCTAAGTTTATATTATATTGTACCATTCAACACCTAAGTCTTCTGTTTCTTCCTTGAGGAGTATGTTCATGGTGTCAGTTTTTATGAATGTCTGTCTCAATGCCCTTCCTGATTCATGAAGGCAAAGACCGTTCCCTAAACACATATAGCATACTGCTGGCTGCCCTAGCAGGTAAAACATGTCTGTTGATTGAAAAGGAGATATCAGATGTAAATTTAGGACCTGGTAGATGTATATCCTAGGATTGTTTTTTCCCCCACCTTGGACAGAGAATCTCATACTAGAATATGGCTTGCCAGCATTATGTTCACTGAGGTTTCTTCTGCCACCTCTCTTCACTATTATGACTCAAGATTCCTAGCCTCACAAAAGCACCAAAAATCTATCTGGGCAGCCCCAGCATTGGAAATGTAGCTTCTGCCAGCCTGACATGTACTTCCAGCATCATTGTTACTTCCGCAGTAATAAACAGTGAAAAAATTATTCTGAATTTGGTTTAGTTATCTATAATTTAGCTTTTTCCAGACTTTTTGAATTTATTCAGTAGATTTTTTTTCTAGTACCTAAAGTGTGTACCTGATCAAAGAGCTGACAGTAATCCAGGTTTAGTTTCTATCATTAAAAAAATAATGACAACAACAAACTGGTGATACAGACAAGTAAACTCATAAATGTGACACAGTGAAGGAAGTGCAGAGGGTATAGGAGAAGGGCACTTAGCCCAGGCTGGAGGTGGTGGTAGGACTTGCTTTAATTCTAGTACCAGGGGCAAGAAGGATAGGGGTTCTGTTTCTGGAAGATTAGAATGTTCTAGTTTCTGTGTGAGCCACTGATTTTTAGAATTTTACTTTCTGAGTTTGAGAATTAGAATACTATAAGGTATTTGATGATTTTATTTTACACTCCCTTGGATATCTTAATCAGGATAATGACTCATGTCCATTTGGTTGTTCTGTTAGATTAAGAGAAAGGAAATCATTGAATAGAAGGCCAAGAAAGTACAGCTTTTGCTTTCTTATTCTACATAATGAAAGGTAGTAGGATGAAGTCATTAAGGATTGGGGATTTGGAGTCACACAGGTAGGGATTTGCATCCTGGTTTTACCACTCTGGCTAATCTGGGAAATACAAAATAGAAGAGAGAGTGAGGATTGGGTGATAATGGAAGTGGGAAATTCATTAGGAGAGTAAATTGCTAGTGGTATAAAAAAATAGTGGTTGTAAATATAAACTGGGATGGGAACAAAGGAAATAATACATTTGAATGTATCTTCCAAAGGTCGAAAGAAGTCTGGTTTATGGATTGGGTGTTGGGAGAGAGACAGGAGGGCAGGGAAGGAGCTTAAACAATTGGTTTAAACAGTGGAGGTAGAAGTTAATGTATTAACAAATTGGGCCTAGGAGTCAGTTTTACTTGGATAAAATGAATGCTTATTATAAAGTTGTGTAGAGATATTAAGTAGGCAGTTGTGTATGCTAGTAGCTGAGAGTAAGCGAGAGATAAATTGGACATTATAATGCAGATTTAAAGCTGAATAGTCAAATGCAGTCACCTAGGAATTTGATGTTGATTTAAAAAAAAAGATACAAGAGTTGAGCCTTGGATATTCCACAATATTTAGAGTTTGGGAAGAAGACCCAAGAAAAGGAACTGTAAAGTCATGTTGACAAGGTACAAGGAAAACCAGAAGGACATAGCAGGTGTCTGTACCAAGAAAGAGAACAGCTGTGTCAGGTGCAGTGGAGAGATCATGTGAGATGAGGATCAAAGGAAGATAAAAATGTTACATAAATTGGGGGAAAAATTTGGAGAAAGGTTGGAGAAAGCAAGATAGGATAGCTCTTTTTGAGAAGTTTTGCTACTGAGAACAGGGAAATGAGGTAGTGGCTAGTAATGAATATGGCTTTAATAGTAACTTTAAAGACTAGCTAGCTAGCGTGGTGTGTTTATGAAACCCACTAGAGAAAAAAACATAATAACACAATAAAGAGAGGGTAACTGAAGAAAACAACATGCTTTAAGAAGCAAGACAGAGTAGAAACCCATACCCAAGGTGGCTTTGGACAGAAAAATTTTTTATATTAAAAAACATCAAGGGGCTAGTGGTACCATTCTGTGTTTGCCAAGCTTGCATGATGAGGGCCTTGGTTTGATGCTCAGTACCCCCTGAGAAAAGGGAAAATCTCCAAACCAACCAACCAGGCCAAACCAAAACAAAAAGAGGCATCGAGACCATGTATGATTAGAAATAACAGTGGGTTTTAGAGCCCATTGATAGTTGAAAGATGGGGTTAGTAGTTCAGATTGCTTCTGTTTACCACTAAAATAAAAAGGAGTGACACAACCTGGGGAAATATGTGTATGTGGTACGGTGTCTGTGGTACATGGGGCTTCTAATCTAGGACATTTCTCATGCTAGACTCTACCATTGAGCTATATCTCCAACTCCTAATTTGCGTGGTGTTTTAAATTTTTTTAAAATAATTATGTTCTAGTGGCCTTCTGGGAGGTTTTGTTTTGTTGTTCTTTTGTTTTTTGTTTTTGTTTGTTTTTGGTGGCACTAGGGATTAAATCTGTGGTCTTTGCACTGAGCTCCATCCTTAGCAACCCTGCCCCTTTTTAATTCTTTTTTTTTTTTTTAAACAGTCTCACTAAGTTACTAAATAGCCCAGTCATGGCCTGAACTTGCAGTCTTCCTGCCTCAGCTTCCCATAGTGCTGAGCTTACAGGCACATGTCACCAAATCCATTTAAGGGAAGGGTTTCTAGTTTTCCTTAGGAGCCTGCAGTCTTTTTTTATTTTTTATTTTTTATTTTTTTTGCCCTTAGATACATTAATGTAGACAAATGTTTAAAAGACTAAACTTCACATAGTCCAGTGACTAGTAGATAGTACATAATATTTCCTTGTCCACTTCCTGTTTTTATAGTAGAATACTACAAACTGGGTAATTTTTTTTTTTTAAATAACATTATTTTACCTGTGGTTTTGTGCTTATAGTATGGGGAAAGTCCTGTCTTGCTCTCAGGAGCAAGAAGAAAGACCTTCTTTCTGTGTTATTATATGGCAGAGAGTCAACAAGAGGAGGCTTAACTCACTTTTATAATAAATTTCTTTCCTTTTTTTCCTCTGAGACTGAGGATTGAACCTAGGCCCTTAGAAGCCCATTCTTAAGGTAATCTGTTCAGAAGGAAAGAGCTCAGCCCTGTGACCCAATCACCTCTTCAGGATCCCACCTCTCAACACTATCACAATTGGGAATTAAGTTTTCAATATAGGAACTTTGGGACACACATTCAAACCCTCTAGGAGCTTCCCACTGCCTACATTTCTAATCCATCACACTCTCCTTCGTTCGTTCTTATTTTTTCCGTGCACTCAGTTCTCTAAAATCATCCTGCTGTTGACTCACATCATGTGCCTGCATCCATAGTGCCTTTGCCAACAGTGCTCTGGTCATGCTCTTTTATGTTTTAATTGCCTTCTTATCTTCAGTCCTAAGTTTAGGCAGTACCTTCAGGAAGCTTCCTTCGACCTTGGCATTCAGAATAAAGTGTCTCCTTTACATCTTGCCTTATTATATTAACATTATCTGTGGTTTTTTTTCTCTCTACTGAATTATGTGCTTTTTGAACACAGGCCTGGCATCTGTGAACAGGCTAAAATGGCCCTGATGTCTTTATTTTTTGTTTCCTGCTGTAACAGTAAAACAGTAACAGCCAGTTTAGGAGTAATGGTAATCTAATATAGTAAGCAACATAGATACCCACAGCCTTTCTTAGATTCCACAGGATTTGCAGGATTATTCCTTTGATTCTAGCAATGTGATAGGATGTATGCTGATGACCTCTTTTTTTTCACTTTTCTTTCATAGTGTAAAGAGTGGCCAAATTCGGAATCTGGAATCTGCACGTGTTTCAATGGTTGGCCAAGTCAAACAGTAAGTCTTATTTTTCCTCTTGGTCTGATTAAGGCTGAAGTATGATATGGGAATTATAGATTGCTTTTTAAAAAAATCTAACATATATTCTACTGCTGTACCATCCTGGTAAGGTATCCTGTAAATGCCTCCATTGTTTTAAGTAATTTTACACGTGAGCTGAACTGGGCCAGTCATATAGAGTGAGGTTGGTTGGTTGGTTGCTTTCCTTCCTTCCTCCCCCTGTCTTCTTTATTTCCTTCCCTCCCAAAGTTAGTGTTCTCTTTATAGTGCTATCCTCTATAAGTATAATTCTGGGTGTTAAGAAGTGAAGTATTCCAGAGAGTAAACATTAAATTAAGTGTTCACTTTACTGCTAGCAGCTATAGTTTCACTCTGGTATGAATCTCCTAAGCCAACCCTGGTTATAAGGAAATTATAATATGAAAACTCTGGCATAGCCACAGTGAAAACCAGAGGTAAGGAAGTGCTAATATTTGGCCCAACTCATCTTTCTTGATAGAGTTGTAAGCCCTGAGTATTGCTCTGTAGACATAAAATAAACTTCAGGTGAATTAGTAATATATATTTATATATTAAATATACAATATATTATTATTAGCCTTACTTGCCTTACTGTCCAATTCATAAGTTAACATACGTATGTGTGTATCAGGGTACTTCGAGATAGCCAGAACTTTTCTTCCCTTTTTGATCTAAGTGAATTGCTTCAAGTTTTCTTATCTACTGGTTTTGGAGATTCAGAATATATGTTTCTTTGTTATACTTTTCTTTAAAAGTCACGTCTGTATTATATACCTGGTACCTCAATTTTCATAGAAAACCTCCACTAGATAAAACATTTGTGAACATACATTTTACTGAAAATTCAGTGAAACGAGAAGTTGCCATTCTTAAAAATCTGCCTCTGACCCTTCATTTTATCATAGCGATACTTTTTTCTTGTTTTCTCTCCTGTCTCTCTTCTCTCCTTCTCAAGAGCAAATAATAAATTCTTATGAAGAGCAAATCTTGGCATTAGCTACTGTCCAGGCCCTAGGAATTTTTACATTTAGGACTTGTCAAAATATTTTTTTCCATTGAGATCTCTCTAAATGAATTATAGTACCAAAAGTTCATATATTTACCTAGTTATATCATAAATACCATTTTTAAGAGAAAAAAAGCAATAATAATTGACTAAATCAGACTGCTGGTTTCTATCAGCTAATTAAAAAATGGGACCTTGAATGGTATTTATGTTTGAGCTTGTACTACTGTAAGCAGAAAAACACCATGCTTTGTTGCTAGTTGGACCTGAATTTGTGTCCTGTTCTTATCCACTCATCTGGTAGGTGGTATTGGACATATTTTTTTTTGACTCCTCAGGGCTACTTCCTGGGATTTGGTAAAGATTATATTAGAACATGCCAATAAAACTCTTGTTACCATGCCTTAGGAAAGGGTTACTCACTATCTTTGGGCCAGCACTGGGACAAGAGCTGGAAACTGGGTGGTGATCAAAATACACATGAATGTTTAAATCTTTTAAAAATGTATAACAGTAAAAGACACATTGCCACTAATCTGCCTCATAGTACTCCCCTGTGCTTCACTCTTATCTCATGCCACTTTCTGAAGCAGTTCTGAAAGTCGTCTTTCATGTCTTTATGAGATGTGATAAAGAAAAACTTGGTGAACGCTGTTGCTGAGAGCCATTCAGTGGAAAGACAGGTTCATATCTTGCAATGTGTAACTTACAGCTCTTTTCCAAAGTCAAAATGACCATGAAAGGTAAACATTTTGAATTGATTCAAGACATTAAGGTAACCACAACAGCGCAACTTTAAAGACCTGAAAAATTGCCTGAGAAGATGGCAAGAACGATGGGATAGGGGTATTTGAAGTGAAGAGGAATATTTTGAGGGGAATTAATAGGAGTGTGCCTTTTAATAATTCTTAAAACAAATTTAAACATTGTATTTTTTGATCTTACCTCATAGTCACACATTAGCCATGACCATCTATAGCTCTGAGAACATATAGGAGCAGTGTTAAATTTTGGCTGACATTTTGATTGTAAAGGGCCGTTAAGTATGAATATCTCTGGTAATCTGTGCTAGAAAAGAGACATGTGATATACTTTTTTAAAATTTAGGTGTGAAGGAATTACAAGTCCAGAGGGTTCAAAATCTATAGTGGAAGGAATCATAGAGGAAGAAGAAGAAGATGAAGAAGGAAGTGAGTCAGTAAACAAGAGAAAAAAGGAAGATGACATGGAGGTAGGTGAAGGCCTGAATTCTTGGAAGACGGGTAAGGGAAGATTCCAAGTTTCATTGAGTAGAGAAGGGAAAGGGAGATAACATCGTTCTTTTTGCCCGCCTTAGATATTTTAGGGGAACAGAAACAGAAACACTATCATAAGAGATACTTAGGTTAACAGTGACATAAAACACTGTTGTAGCTGTCACCAATTGGAAACTAGAAAGTACGGTATTAATCTACACTCAAGCAGACTGCTCTGTCACCAGGCTCTTTCTCACCTCTGTACTTCCTGGAGTTTCTCTCTTCAGAAAAGTCTGTTTCCTACCACCGTACTTGTAAGATCATCTAGGTCTTCCAGTCTTCCAGGGTTTATCTTCTTGGGAAAGCTTTCTGACCTCATTTGTAACAGTCTAGCTCCAGTACAGCAATGACAGTTTATACAATCCAACTTCACACTCCCTGTTTTTGAATTCATATCTATTAATGAGTCATATATATATTTCTGGGTTCTCTGTTCTATTTCCCTTGTCTGTTTGTCACTTTGCCAGTACTGATTTTTGATTACTGCAGATTGGTAATGGTTTTGAAATCAGGGAATATAAGTCCTCTAATTTTGTTACTGTCTTTCACAATTATTATTCATTCAGGCTGCCTTTAGTTATTCATTGCTAGGACAGTAACTTAAGGGAGAAAATACTTATTTTAGTTCACAGTTTCGAAAGGTCTCCCACAGTCTATTCATGGGCGGCCAGCAGTGGTAGAAGCATGTGACAGAAGCACAAGGTAGAAGTTGAGTCAGAGAAAAGCTCTTCATGGCATGGCCGACGGGTAGCTAAGTGAGGGAGAAGCAAGTCAGTGTCTGTGGCAAAAGCCAGGGCTTTCCCATGAAAAGCTGTAGCAATATTTCCTTTGTTTTATTTAGTTCAAGCTGCCAGTTGGGCACAGTGTTCCCTTTCTGGTTCTCAGATCAACCACACACCTGAAAGCTCTGCCCTGGGCATTTCCTAATCTCAACAAATTGACATAATTCCACCAGCTCCGGCCCTAAGCATCTGCCCCTTGCAGAAAAGCCCTACCTCCCAATAGCACAGGGTTTCATAGCCCTTCTACAGCATCCAAATACATGAGGCTTTTGGGGGACATTCCAGTCCAAACCATAACTCTAGAGTCTCATGAAATTCTGTATATGATTTTAAGATTGTAAAACAAATCTTCAAAATAATGCCATTGGGAATCTGATGGGGACTACATTGTATCTGTACGTCACCTTGGATAGTATGGACATCTTAACCATCCAGTGATCTTTAACTCAGTATATTAGTATTTTATGTTCACTCTTACATTTTCATAATATAGTTCATGCAGAAGTGTAAGAATCACTTATTTGTTCAGCTAATGCTTAATTGCATACTTTGTGTCTGTCTACCTTTCCACTGCCAAGATATAATAGCTGCTGACATTTTTCCTATTTGTGTTATACCTTCTGTTTAGAATTACTATTGCATGGACAATACAGTTATCATAAGTATTTTTAAAAATACTGTACCAACATATCAGACTGTTTTCAGTTTTCATGTGTGGTTCTTTCCCTTAGGTATACCATATTTTCCCAAGAGTAATTCTAACATAGATGGCATGTTGTACTCTTCTTCCACTTAATGTTACAAACTTTTTTTATACTGTAATGTGATCTTTGTAATTACACATTTGATGGTGTGTCCTTTTTGCCAACTAGATACACAAAAAGCTAAATATTTGTTCAGTCACTGCCTTTGTGATCTTAAGTTTCTTGGCCAGGCCTGGTGGCACAGTTATGTAATCCCAGCATTTTGGGAGGCTGCAGCAGGAGGATCTCAAGTTTGAGTCTGAGGGAGCAACTTAGTGACTTAATGAGACCCTTTCTCAAAATTAAAACTATATAATTGGCTGGGAATATAGCTCAATGCAACACACATACACAAATTTTCTTGAGTTCAGTGAAAGTAATACAAGTAGCTGGATGTGATGGCACACATGCCCATAGTCCCAGCCTCTCAAGACACTGAGGCAGAAGGATCAGTTGAGCCCCGAAGTTTGGGGCCCACCTAGGCACCACAGAGAGACACCAGGTCTTGGGCAAGTGGAGGGTGGTAGCAGATGCCTACTAAAAGTAGAAAAGAAAACTTGTAATTACCTAAAAATAAAATTACAATAACCTATGCAGAACCTTTAAAGGATTAAATATATATTAAGTGTCTGTGTTATACTAGGTCCTAATAAGTGCTAGTTTCCTTCCCAGGGGCGTAGTTTTCATCCTGTTCCTTCAGGGGTTGCCCTCAGAGACTCAGAACTTGCTCTTATTCCTCCAGACCAAGAAAGACCATCCATATACCTGGAGAATTGAACTGGCAAAAACGGAAAAATACTGGGATGGCTGGTTTCGTGGCTTATCCAATCTCTTTCTTAGTTGTCCTATTCCTAAATTGCTGCTCTTGGCTGGTAAGTACAAGGGGGAGAGAAAGAGAGAGAGTCTGTGTCTATGTCCGTGTGTGTATATTAGCTTGGCTGTCATTTAACAAGTACTGTAAATTCGGTGGATAATACAACAGATACATATTTCCTCATAATTCAGGAGACTAAAAGACCAAGTTGAGTGTAGCTATAAGGTACAGGGTGCTCTCTTAATGTCTCTTTTCATAAGAACCTTAATCCTGGTGTATCAGCCCCACTCTTACAATCTTATCAAACCATAATTACCATAATTACCTTGTAAACCCTATCTACAGATAGTCACATTGGAGATTAAGGCTGCCGCATGAATTTGGAGAGACACAGTTTAGTCCCTAGCAGTGTAAGTATAATGTCATTTGAATATGACTGCTTTAAAGTTACTAATCAAATAGGTAGTGACTTTCAAAGCAGAGGGCCATCTTCCTTCATCTGTGCCTTTTTTCTTCCCTACATCCAGTCTTAATCTAGCTAAGAATAGGCATACACATTGGGATGGCTGCCGGATTTTGACCAGGCCTTTGTACTTGGTCAAGCTCAAGTTTTCAGCCAAGAGCTAGCTGCACTAGGATATGGTATCTTAGAAGATATTTATCTCTAGAAACCTCTTTAAATGAGCAAAATTATTTCAGGGAAATCTTAAGCTAGAAAGTTTCACCTGGTGAAAATACACCTTTGGGAGTTAGGATTGGCATGAACATAAATTGAGACTGTCATAATGTTTACAACTTCGAAACAGTTTTTATTTAATACTTGAATTGCAAGTACTACTCACAGAGCCTTTTCTAGAAATGACCTACTTATAGATTCTTTCATTTTGTTGTAGGTGTTGATAGGCTGGATAAAGATCTAACCATTGGCCAGATGCAGGGTAAGTTATTTATAAATTATATCCTTGGGCCCTTTTTTTTTTTTTTAAGACAGGGTCTTGTTTTGAAGCCCAGGTAGGTCCTGAAGTCACTATGGTGCCCAGACCGGCCTTAGACTCACGGCAGCCCTCCTGCCTCAGCCTGCCGAGTGCTGGGATTACAGATGTGGACCACCACCCCCTGCTTTCGGGCCCTTTTCTGAGGACAGAAAAACAGGCCGTCATTTAAAGTCAGAATTTAATATTCTGAGAGGGCAAGGTTTCTTTTTCCATCCAAAAATGAGGGTTATAGCACTATGTCCCAGTTACAAGGCTTAAAGTGAAGTAATTGTTTGAAAATTAAAAAGTATTACATAGTTATAAAGTTGTGAATGGAAATACTTTATAATCAATCACCATTTTTATTGTTTAGGAATAAAAATTTCTTAGGAAAATGTAAAATGTGTACAGAATGTTTTTATAAAAGGGGAATGTCCAAGATAATTCAGATACCAAAATGTATAAAATCTCTTTCGAAAATAGCATATGTTGAGATGTTAAAAATAAGGGCTCCAAAGTTAGAAGAAATGAGTTCTGTGTTTTCCAAGTGATTTTTTGACCTTATTACTTTTGCGTCAGCTTTCACTTTGATAATATGTGAAGGGAAGAAATTAGTGGCATCTGCAAAGGGATCATGAGGTATGAATAGGAAAGTGACATTTTGAGCATGTGTACAGGTGCATGCATGTATGTCGGCCATATGACAGTGGAGGCAGTGGGACCAATCTTGTGGAGTTTTTTGCCTTTTTGAAAGATTTGGTGAAGGCAAAGTCAGTAGACATTGTAAATTTGGAATTGTAGAAAGAAGGATGCTAACTTCAAGACCAAGGTTTTAGACTTAAGCAGATTCTTAACCTTTTTTCTTCTCTTTCTCTGAGCAGTTTTATGGCTTCCATTTATACCATGATGAATCCCAAAACTAAAGATCTAACTTACCCTTCTCTCCTGAGCTCCAGTCTTGGCCAGTACATCTAATTTGCTGAATATCCTTGCTTGGATGTCTCTCAACTGTTTAGTCATCTTTAAGCTCTCTACAGAGGAAGGAACCATATTCTCTCATAATACTTTATCAGAGGATCTTAAGTCACTTATAAAACTCTATCCCTAGACTCTCACATCCATCTTTTTCCAAGGCTTATGGCAAGACCATGAGCTGAGGTTATGATTTTATTGTCACTGATGGTGGTAATTTTGGACACACACAAACACACACACACACACACACACACACACACACACACACACACACACACTGTTTTCTGATTAAATTCAAGCAAACCTTTCCTAAGTATCTTTTCTTTGTAAGACCCATGCTTAAAATCTGACAAGGGCCCAAGATTGAAAGCAGTCAATCAGAATGGAATAGCATTTAAGACCAGTGTTGATCACCAGCTAGCCTGGGAAGCACCAGTCCTGTTTTTGAGTAACTACTGCTGGTTTATAGCCTAATGAATTGCCAGCTACTTTAATCTTGAATTTTTTCATTTATAAACTGAAGGTGATGATATATCTTGAGGTTCAGTTATGAGATTTAAGTAAGAAAATTTGGATGAAGAGTTTTACAAATGATGCATTGTGTCTAGCAAGTATATAATACCTAGTTTCTTACTAGATGTCCTTTTGTTTTTTCATATGGATTATGCCAAGACCAACTCATCTCCCAGGCATCTTTATTAGTATATATATGTTATATACAATGTTTATATTGAGATTGAGAATTTTGTACACATATATATCAGGTCAACTTCACATTCTCTCCCCCTTCCCCTTTTTCACCCTCCCTCATTCCCCCTGATTTCCAGCATCTTATCCCTTGACTCTATTTATATATACTTTGAGTTTCTCATATTAGACAAACCGTGTGATATTAAACATTCTAAAACTGACTCACTTCACTAAGCATAAGGGTTTCAAGTTGTATCCATTTACCGCCAAATGACTCAAGTCTGTCTGAACTAACTCAAGGAAACTACAAGGAAAGAAACAGTCTGACAGAAAATCTGCAGAGTAGAGACAGTCCCTCGATACTTCTTGATATAGACCAAGGCAGTAGAAATATGAGGAAATAGGCAATAAATCATCTACAGAAATGCCCAACTCCCAGAATCAGATCATAGGTCCAGGAGGTAGCAGAACTCACAGGAAAGAAAGTAAAAAAACAGGTGGACCTATTTGACAAAGAGCTCAAAAAAGATATGCTTGACAAATGCAAGAGATATTTAGTGAGTCCAGACAGGATTTAGATTAAAAGTTAATAAGAAGACACAAAGAGATAAACAAGACAATGCAAGAAATGAAGGAACATTTTAATAAAGAAGTAGAAAGACTGAAAGCTAAACTCTAGGATATGAACAATTCAAATGAAAACATAGGAAATGAGCTTGAGAAATCTGAGGATAGGTCATCAGATAGCGAAGATAAGACTGAGAAACTAGGTCAAGATGGTGAAAAAGTAGGAACTTCAGGAAGGCTGCTCCCAAAGAAATCAATCAGGGAGGCAGAAAGACAGAGGAAAGCACATCCCGGGGCTATAACAATATCTAAGAATTAGAGGTGAAAACAAAGTTGGGTGATCACAGGTGGGGAAGCCCCGAGTGAGGCTTCCCCATCCCAGCAGAAGATTGAATGTGCTGGAGCAAAGTTATGTGGTTCTTAAGTGGCTCTTAAATGCCCACACATCTTGGCACAGTGGGGAAGCTGGCTGTCCTCTCCCATGTGGCAGCTGCAAGAGCCGTGGAATGTGGAACTAAGCAAGCCTGGCAGCAGTGACTAAAACCACACATTAAGGATGGTGAGCCATTAATCCTTTCAGCCCCTCCAGGCACCCTGAAGTGGCAGGAGGCAGATAGCCTCCAAACTGTGAGAAATTGGTAAGGAATCTACTTTTATACCTAGATTGCCACTCCAGAGGACCTGGCTTGCTCAAGGCACTATAGAGTGGAAACTGGTTGCTGGAGGAGGAAGACCTGACCCAGAGAAGCACTGAGATAACCATACAGACTGATAATTACATCAACCAGCATTACCTCACAGGTTCAGGGAGGAGAGTAGGAGCACCCTCTAGAGGCCACCAGTACCAGCTGAGAACAGCACATAGTTATTCAAGAAATCCCCAGAACAGTGGCTGGTTAGAATTCTATCAGACTGAGAGATCCAACACCCAGAAACCATTACATACCCCCCCCCCAAAAAAAAAGGGGTAACTGACTCATAGTATTTTTGTGTATGTGTTAATATATTTCAGGTTGAGTTTTGTTTCTCTTTGGTTTTTCTTATTTTCCTGCAACTGATTATGTTTTCTCATCTTATTTCCTCATTATTATTTTTCCTTCTTTGTTATATTTCTCTGCCCCTTTTTCTCTCCTACCCTTCCACCTCCTTCTATGTCTTTGTTAGTGTCTGAATCTCTCCCTCTCTTGATAAACTCTCTTATGGCCTTTTTCATAAATCCTTTTAAAGATATGGAGGCTTTTGTCTCTCCTTTTCATCTACAACCTACCCTGATTTATCTGAATATTATTTATAGTGCTTTTCTCTGTGTTATTCTCTGACTGGAATAGGAGTACTGTCAGGCTTTTCTCTATCATACAAATATTTCCTATGTTCTATTTCATACCTACAGCTAACTCCTGATCTTAGTCTGCGCTTCCTCCACTCCACTTTCCCTGTTAATAGAACTCTTAAGTATCAATACAGCCATGTAGACTAGTAGAGATGTATTATCTATGTACTATTTAGGTAGTAAATTAGTAACACAGTCTTGTGCATATATTATTTATAATATAGTAGTGTCATGCACAAATTTCTTTAATAGGCTACCAAACACTGTATAGAAACCACCTTTTATAATTTAGATCATTATTTGAAGTTTAAGTGCAGAGTGGGTATATATATATCAATATTTGGTTAACGTAAGTATATAGCTATGGGCTGGAGGAATAGTTCAGTGGTTGAAGTACTTGCCTAGCAAGCTCAAGGCCCTGAGTTCGATTCCTCAGCACCACATAAAGCTGAGCAAGGTAGTGCATACCTGTAATGCCAGCGCTTGGGAGTCTGAGGAAGGAGGATTGCCATGAGTTTGAGACCAGCCTGAGCTCCATAGTGAGTTCAAGACCAGCCTGGACTGCAGAGCAAGACCCTGTCTCAAAAAAAATACAAGGAAATAGCTAGTACGAAACACCTATAAATATAGATATAAATACATGTCACATTGCTAAAAAGGATATACTGGGTGCACCTAATAAGAGTGGACAACCTCTAGTGTCTTGGGTTAGCCTAGGTAAGCAATATAGAGCTCTATTATTTTAATATCTGTTATACTACTAATATTAATGAAATACTTTAATAAGTCAATACTAGGTTTAGATAGATAAATGTGAATGTATATTATACCTACTGATGTTGTGGGTAGTATACTTATAATAATATTAAATTAGCTACTAGGCTCTGCCAGTAAATTGTTAATACTACATAAATATGAACCTTTGTTCAAAGTGTGGATGTTGACATCGATAACGATCTTCATATTCAAGATAGGCTAACATAAAGTGATAAGTCATATATGCCAAACATACTACAAATGTCATAGTAAATGGGGGAAAATGGAGAGTGTTTTCCCTCAAATTAGGAACATGACAAGGCCATCCATTTTCACCACTCCAATTCAACATAGTCCTTGAGACCCTTGATGGAGAAATTAGGCAAAAGAGTGAAATAAAGGGAATATAGATCAGAAAGGAAGAAGTCAAGTTATCTTTATTTGCAGATGGTATGGTTATCTACATAGGCGATCCCAAAAACTCCACCACGAGACTTCTAGAAATAATAAATATAGCCAAATTTCATAATACAAAATCAGTACTAAAATATCAGTCACATTCTTTTACACTAACAATGAAGTCAGAATAATAATTTCGTTCTCAATAACCCATCAAAAAATTAAATACTTAGGAGTAAACCTAACCAAGGTGAAGGACCTCTACAAAGGAAACTATATTAACTAAAGAAAAAAATTGAAAAAGTCATGAGAAAATGGAAAGACAACCCTTTTCCTGGATAGGCAAAATTAATATAGTCAAAATAACTATATTGCCCAAACTGATATACAGATTGTCTTAGTTACTTTTTCATCACCGTGACTCAATACCCAACATCCACAACTTAGGGAGGTGTAGATACAGTTTCAGGAGGTCACAGTCCATTCACAGGTGGGTGGCTGGAAAATGGAAGAAGCACATGGCAGGGCTGGAACAGAGGCAGGACCAAAGCCTGAACTCTGGGAACAGAGATCCTTACAGCATGGTAGAAGAGAAAGACTGGGAGAAGAACAGAACCAGCACACGTCCCTCCAGGTCAAGCCCCAAGCATCTGTCCCTTCCAGCTAGGCCCCACCTCCCAACCCTACACAGTATCCATAGGAACATGAGGCTTTAGGGGCACATTCCAGATACAGACCACCACACAGATTCAAAACGATCCTTAATATGGAATCAAAGGAGACCTAGAATAGCCAAAGAAAGGCAAGACAAAGACAGGTAGCATTACGATTCCAGACTTGTCATATCACAGAGCAGAAGTTTTTTTAAAAAGATACGGTACTGACACAGAAAGAGACAGGTCCACCAGTGGAACAGAACTGAGGATGCAGAGACAAATTCAGGAACCCTCAGCTACCTGATCTTTGATAAAGGAGCCAAAGGCTTATACTGGAAAAAGGACAGCCTCTTCTTCAACAAATGGTACTAGGAAAATTGGATATCCACATGCAGAAGAATGAATCTGGACACACACCTGTCACCATGCACCAAAATTAGATCAAAGTGGATCAAAAACCTAGACGTTGAAACAAACATTGAACCTCATGGAAGACAAATTAGGCAAAAATCTAAGAGATAGGCACAGGTAAGGGCTTTCTTAATAAGATACCCAATGCAAAAGAAATAGCCCCCTGAATAAACAAATAGTATTCTATCAAATTAAAGTTTCTGGATGGCAAAGGAAATTGTCAACAGAGTGAAGAGAGAACTGACAGAATGGGTAAAGTTTTTTCACCAACTATACATCAGACAGGAGGAAGCTGTTAACTAGAATATATAAGGAACTAAGGAAAAAACAGATCCCTCAAGTTAAAATACTTGATTAAAAAATGGGCAACAGAAATGAATAGGCAGTTCTCAGATAAAGAAGTTCAAATGGCCAGTAAGTACATGAAAAGATTTCAGCATCATTAGCCATTAGAGTAATGCAAATCAAAGTCAATCACCAGGGTATCATCTAGCCCCAGAGAGAATTGCATATATCAAGTACTTGAACATCAATCAGTGCTTTCAAGGCTGTAGGGAAAAAACCGTCTTATACTGCTGGTGGGAATGTAAACTGGTACACCTGCTATGGAGAGCATTAGGGAAATTCCTCAGAAGTCTGAAAATCTCCCTTTAGTCCAGTGATATCTCTTCTAGGAATTTTTGCAAAAGAGTTAAAACCATCATATAAAAGAGATACACATATATCCATATTCATAGCAGCACAACTAACAATAGCCCAACCGTGGAAGACACCAGAATGACCATCAACAGAGCAGTGGATACAAAAATTGTGGTATATGTACACGATGCAGTACTACTTATCTTTAAAGACAGTTTTGAGGCTTTTGTAGGTAAATGGATGCAACTTGAGACCATCGTGCTCAGTGAAGTGAGTCACATGTAGAAGGTTAAATATCGAATGTGAGAAGCCCAGAATACAGCCATTTTATAGAACCAAATGGGCAGGATAGTGGGAGTTAGGAGGGAGGTTGAGGATGTGGGAGGGTCAAAAAGGGAGATGGGAAGGGTTTGTAATTTTCACAAGATATATATGTGCACAAAATACTTAAGTTCAATGTAAACATCATTACATATATACTTAATAAAACAGGAAAACAAGATTGACGAACTAGACTATAGTTTGTCTTTTAAAGAAAATATCCTAAGAGTTAGAGAATAATGGCTAGCTAGCTTAAGGGACATTCTATAGAAAAAGGGAAATGACTAAGTCTGTGTAAATTCTAAACCACAGCCTTCCTAGCACTGTGTTCAAGCCAGCTAAAATTTGTTTAGGATCCTAGAAATCCACCAGTTATTCATGATGCAACTTGAAAAAATAATTTAGGCTCTCTGAACCTAAGGTCTGGAAGATTAGAGAAGTCTTGAAAATCTCCTCACCTCATTGAATAATTATGAAAATTATTCATGATCATCATTTTATGCATCCATAAAATGTATCCACTGCAGTGTTATTAGTATGTATGAATTCTCCCTGATTACTGATTTCCACCATTTCAAAGAATGAAAAATACATCCTGAGTCATCAGAGGCTGATGTAATAGAAAGATCCAAGTTTATAGAGTTTAGCCACTCAATTCAGTCATTAATTTATCTAAGACTTACTGAGCACCTACTCAGTACTCCAGCTCTGTGTTGGAAATCATTATAACTACCGAGCAAGTAATATTACCACCTCCTCTTCTTTTGGGAATGACATGCCCTTGGGAAAGGGAGATACCAGTGGCATGTAAAATATAAGCTTACAAAACAAGGAAGTCCTGCACTGCTGTGTTCGTTAAAAGATGCAGGGAGAGGTGGCTGGGCTGGAGCTCCTAGACTTTATGTAAGAGAAGGGACAGGGGCTGGTCTTTACTGAATGGAGTGGTCTCCAGTCCTCCCCCAACGCAATGTTCAGCACAACATTTCACTAATAACGGCCTAAGTTTCATGATCTCAAAAAGAATTACAGTATTTATCCTATGTAGTTTTGTAGGGTAAATTTGCAAATCATCTTTTAAAATGGCGTAAGAATATAATGAAAATGTTTTGAATCACTGGGTAACTAGGGTGAGAACCACAAAAT